>PVKB01005431.1:0-97466 GCA_004027205.1 Ctenodactylus gundi
TTTTTTTTGACAACATAGACTTTTTTTTTACACAAACTCTTAAGGCAGAATGCTAATGTATGAAACTGATAAAATTATCTTTTAAATATAATTTTTAAAACATTTGTATTAAAAATTATCTAGTAATAAATTCAAACAATAAAAAATTTATACTCCAAGCCTTATAATCCCTCTCCCCAGAGGAAGCCACTATTAGGTATCATATTTTTCAAGAAAAATTTTATGTGTATGAAGGCACACACATAGATACACATATGTAAGCATATCCTACCTATAAATCAAAGTTATTTTATGCTTTTTTTGCTTAACATTTTTTATAGTTCATTCATTTTAATAGCTAGTGTTCCAATGGGTATAGCTGTGTTGTGATTTCTATATAACTCTTTTTAGAGGTCCTGGCTACTTTGCTATATACAGAATTTTAAAACAAGATTTATGGAGCGAGGCCTGCCAGAAAAGAACAATAACCCCAGTACTCTGGGAGGCTGAGACAGGAGAATCACAAGTTTGAGCACAGCCTGGGCAACTTAGTGACTTAGGGAGAACCTGTCTTAAAATTAAAAATGAAAAAAATGGACTGTGATACAGCTCAGAGTGAAGGCTGTGGGCTCCACCCCCAGTACCACAAACACAAACACTCTAAGACTTATGGATGGCCACTGCAGTCTTGTTAATTTTTGTTATGGTGGACAGCATCAAGTGTATCCCCGTACTCAAGCATGATGAATAGTAGCTTGTTCCTGCTGGTGTAACTTTATGGGAGTGGACAGGTCCAAGCCTTATTTTTATTTTATTATTATTTTTTTGAGATGAGGTCTCATTCTGTAGTTCAGGTTGGTGCTGAACTTACTTTGTACCCCAAGCTGGCCTAGAATTCATGGCAATCCTGCCTGAGTCTCCTGAGTGCTAATAGGTTCTACCATGCATATCTAGTATGTGGTGCTGGTGGATTAAACTCAGGGCCTACACTTATAGGCAAGTGATCTAATCACCATGCTGAACCCCCAGACCCCCAAGCCTAATTTTTAAAAATCCAATCTCTGAAGTATAACTTACTCAAGTAATGACCGTTTATAAGAAGCTCAAATGTACAGAGCTTCCATTTTTGAAGTTACACTGAAATGAGTTAGCCTGTAGGTAACAATCTGTGCAACTTTATTTTTCATTACTGTTTTTGCATTGCTAGGCAAGTACTCCACCATGGAACTATACCCCCAACCCAGGCAATACTCAGTGAACAGGTGGTGTGCAGTTCATTAAAAGGCAATGCATACCACCAGGAAACTAAGGCCAGAGGATCCTAAGCTCAAGGCCAGCCTTGGTAACTTAGTAGACACCGTCTCAAAATAAAATAGGGCTGGAGACGTAGCTTAGTGTGAAGACCCTGAATTCAGTCTTCAGTACTGAAAAAAAGTGGATGCATAACACCTTTAATTAATGCATTTTATTACATTCTAAGTAATTAAAATGTATATTTTTTAAACCATGAGACATCACTGGAAATGTGAGATTAGGAAAAAGCTTGTTTGAAAGCCCATGATTTCGATCTTGACCCTGTTTAACCTTGGGTACAGAGTAGTTGGGCCACTGCCCAGAGGGGGAAGAGGGAGCAGCGCAGCTGGCATGACGTGCCAGGGAGGAGCCGGAGGAGTTAGCAAGGTTCTGAATGAGGTGGACTTTCTTCAGAAACAGGGTCTGCACATGGGCCTTCTAGGCAGAGCGGTGGTGGCAGAATGCTTAGCAGTTGAGGAGCTGGGGACCAGCCAGGCCACCACCAAAAGGGCCTGACACCAGCTTTTGGTGGCTGCTGTGCTCAGGAGCTGCTGCATGAGCAGATGGGGAATTTTCTTCTGTGCAAAGCCCCTGATATTTGCAGAGAACAAATTCTAAACAATAAAAAACAAGATGGCTTGAACATCCCTTAGTGTCAAAAGCTGCCTAGAAACCCTGAGTGCCCTTTAAATGCAGTTATATAGGCTGTATTGACCTTTTGGAGCAAATAGCTTTAAAACAGTCAATAAAGAGAATCCTGTTTCTATTCATTTAGAGATCGGGACCTCACGAATCAAGTAGAGGCAAAAACCAGATGATCCTTGAGGTTCCTTTAGATCCAAGATTCTATGATTCCAAGGAGCTGATGGAATATAATTTATTTTCCAAATGTGTCCTGTGTTTCAAAGTCAGGTCCAAATGTCCCCTCATCCCACGAGAATCCCAGACTCGCCGCAGGGGGAAAAGATGGCTCTCCCCTTTGAGGACCCATAATGCTTTGTCTTTTAAAAAGAAATCTGGCTGGTGTGGAGCGACGGGAACTCTCAGGTATTGTCAGGTTATAAAGCAGTAGCCATTTTGAAAACAGCTTGGAAGCTTCTTACAAAACTAAACATACTAAACTCACACAACCCAGAACTCATAATCCAGATGACTGGAAACCATTCACATAAAGCTCTGCACACAGATGTTGCAGCAGCCTCATCAGCCGCTGTCAAAACTCAGAAGCAACTGAACTATCCCTCAGTGGGTGGCTGGATACTCAGTGGTGTATCCAGAAAGTAGAATATTATTTGGTGCTAAGAAGAAACGAGCTATCTTGCCATAAAAATACAAATACACAAAATATATGGAGGAACTATAAATGCATATTACCAAGTGAATGGAGCCCAAATTAAAGGGCTACATACCGCAGGAGTCTGACTCTGACGGTCTGGGAAGGGCAAAGCCAGTGGAGATGGTAGAGTCCTGTGGTTGCCAGGAGATGGGGAAGGAGGAGTAAGTATGAGTTGGGGGCAGTGAAAATACTTTGTATTGTACTGTTATGGTGAACACATGTCATTATATGTTTGTCCAAACCCACAGGATATCCAAGTGGAAGGGTGAAGGGTGAACTGTGGATTTGGGTTGAGAGTGATGAGTTAACGAAGGTTGACTGATTGTAGCAAAGTGCTGCCCTGGGGAGGGACGTAGATCATGGGAGGCTGGGTATGTCACTCTCAATCTAAAACTGCTAGTAAGACAAAGTCCTTTCCTCCCTCCCTTCCTTCCTTCCTTCCTTCCTTCCTTCCTTCCTTCCTTCCTTCTTTCCTTCCTTCCTTCCTTCCTTCCTTTTCTCTTTCTTTTTCTTTTCTGTTTCTTTGTGTTGCTGGAGATGGAACCCAGCACTCTGAGCCGCTAAGAAAGCTTTCTACAGCACTGATTTAGTTACAAGGTCATTAAAAGAAAAGAGAGAAAAAAACATTTAAACCTTTTTTTTTTTTGGCACCAATTGCTTGTTACCTGGTACTGGGTGATCTACGTGAAGAATTTAATTCCTCTTTGGTACGGGGACTCCCGGACAAGGAGGGTGTATTCCCGTTACCTCGGTGAATGTTTGGCAAATGGAGATATAAACAGGGTGGGAAAACAACCTTTCTAGAAATTAAAGCAAAGCAAAACTATTAAATTTAATTAGAACAATTCCCAGCCCAAACCCAGTGTTGGCAGCATAGTGGGGAAGCATGCTGTGTCAAGTGGGACTTATGTAGCAGTCTGAACCCCCAGGAGCTCCCCTTGTTTGGAACCAGGGCTGTTAATTAGTTAAATTAATTTGTTAATGAGACCTTCTAATCCATTTGACTGTCGGCCTTATAAAAGGGGGGAGATTTGGGCACAGAGAACGCCATGGGAAAATAAAAGTAGAGGTCGAAGTGATGCTTCTACAAGTCAAGGAACACTGCAGAGTCAGTGACCACCTCCCCCCGGGGGGAGCAGATGAGAGGCGGGGGTAGACCCCTGCTCAGCACTGAGATGTTAGCCCCGCCTCCATCTTTATTCTGGGCTCACAGCCTCTGGAACTGCCAGACAATAAGCTTCTGTTGTTTAAGCCACTCGGGGTATGGTACTTAGTTACAGCTGCCCTAGAAGACTACTAATTGCCGATGTGCCCGCGGCCCTGGCTGAGATTTCTGGAGAATAGCCCTGCAGGAGCAGGGGCTACCAAACTGTTCACTCCCTCGTGCAGGGCACCTAGCTTCTAGAAATGAGTATAAAGTTTTTTTTTTAAATCACTTTGTGGAATACTACTCAGCAATGAAAAGGAACACGTTACTTATTTATACAACTTAGATTACATACAGACGGACTCCATTAATGTTAACATTTCTGAAGTGAAAAGTTTATACAAGCGGAGATGAGTGGTTGCCAGAGGTATGGAACCGAGAGTGGTGAGCAAGGGCAGCCCATTTAAAAAGGGTAAAAGGAGGGCCCTTGTGATCACAGGCTACTCTTCATCTTGACTGTGGCACTGGACAGGTGAATCTACACACAGGGAACAATTGTGTAGAACCAGATACACACACGGATGAGTACAAGTGAAACTGGGTGCACCCGGCCGGTGGATGGTGTCGGCGGCCGTGTCCTGCTTGGGACACTGAACTACTGTTTTGCAAGACGTTACCACGGAGGGGGACTGAGTGAGCAGCACGTGAAATCTCTATAGTATTTCTTACTAGCACATGTGAGTTCACAATTACCTCACAATAAAAAAGTAATTGAAAATGACTTCGTACGAGGATGTTCACAGCAGCCCTGCGGAGAATAAAACACCAAAGTACCCACCGCAGGGCTCAGCTGAACCCCAGAGGATTTGACTCCAGGGAACACTGGAGCAGTGACTGGTTTGCGCACTGAGCAAATATACAAAGAGCTGTGGGTGACAACACCGAGGGCACAGCAGATGGCAGATGTGGCAGCAGGTCCCCCTGAGCCCTCCTAGGAAAGCACAGCTTCCCGCTGGCGGAGAGTAAGTCAGAGGCAGGAAGATTGTTCAGCAGTTCAAGTCCCCTGGATTCTCCTTTTCCTTTTACCACGACTTCAGCTCCAAGTTAAAAAAAAATAATAATAAAGGGGCTGAGGATGTAGCTCGGTGCTACAGTCCTTGCTTGTGTGCCCAAGGCTGTGGCAATCTGCAGCCAAGAATAAAAGAAAGGGAGGAAAGAAAAAAGAAAAGAAAGCAAAGGAAGAGAATCTGAGCCTAGAGGATCCTGAGCCTGGCCACCCTCCAGTCGCTGGCTCTTCCTTCTGTCTCCAGCAGGTGGCAGGAGCGTTCCAAGAATGGTGCCTGTTGAACGTGGATGGTCCGGCAGTTTTCACCAGGGAGAGTTGGGACTGCCAACCCCTGTGATTAGGCACTGAGCCTTCGGAACTGCCCTTCCTGAAATCCAGAACTAGGAAACAGTTGTCTGGCTGACGCAGGGTTAACAGTCCGCATTCCAGAGCAAGGTGTGTGTGTGGGGGTGGGGGGTCAACAGACAAAGGGAGGGGCAACAGTGGGCCAGCTTCCCCCAACACCAAGGCTCTGTCCGGGGAGATGGATCAGCCCCACGATGGCCACAGCTGTTTTTGTCTGCCCTGAAGGAAACTGGCTTAGGAAGCAGGTATCAGAGGGGGCCCTTCCTGCAGGGGCTTCTGTCTGGCTTGTAAAACTGTCAGAGCAGCTGCCTTCATGTGCTGGGTGATGGATGACGGAAAAGAGGACGGTCGGCCGCAGACGGACAGGGCGACTTACAAGTCGAGGCAGGTGGCAAAGGCCTCGCAGAGGCTGCGCAGGTGGGGCGCGCTAATTCATTGCCCAGTTAGCATACCCAGGTGATGTGGGCCAGGGCCTTCTTCCCAGTCCCCGCCGGCCACTGTCGTCAGGGAAGGCTTCAGCCACCTTTCTTTTCTTGCGTCTCAGGTGCGAACCTCCCTGCCCGTGTGCCTACCGCTGCCTGTGCGTGGCCCACACACTACCCCAGCACTGAGCTAGAATTGGGGGGTGGGGTTGGACTCTTTGTGCCTGGATGGACTTGGGATGGCTTCCAGGCTCTCACACGAGGCCTTCCACATAGGACTCAAAGCTGTTCCTGAAAACTGTAACAGGCTGAGAGATGAGGAGGGGAGAAGTCAGCACTAAAAATGCTGGCCTTGGCTTTTGCTGAGGAAAGGGGTTTTGTCAGAATATGACCCACAGCCTGGCCAGAGATTAAGTGCCTTTAGTACCTGAGCCCCAAGGGCGAGTGCCGTGGCTTACAAGTGCCTGTCATAGTGGGCAGGGCCCCAGGGGCAGGGACTGAGGCTTCTTTTTTGGCCCACATGACCTGCTCATCTTCGACTTGTTACCAGAATCCCACCCTCTTGCCCATGTGGTCACTCTTGCTGCGGCCTTTGGATGTCTCTCATGCCTTCTAGAGAATTCTGAGACAGTGACGAGCCACATGGAGTTGTGAACTTCTTTAAAAGCAGCCTTCTCAGGGCTGGAGGAGCATCTCAGTGGTGCAGCACTCGCCTAGCATACGTGGGGCCCTGGGCTTGATCCCCAGCACTGCAAAATCAAACTAAAAATTCCTCTGGCTGGATCGGGAGGGGCCAGATACCCCGGGACCATGTGTTGGTGGGATGGCACAATGAACTTGGCCTGGGAAATGGGATCAGCTGGCCTCCGCCCTGTGGAGAACTCAGGACTACACATTTTCTTTGTTAAGGTGGACAACAGTTTGTTCTCCGAATGCCCAAGGGGCCCAGAGAGGTAGACAATTAAAAGCCAAGCTCATTTTGATACCTGCAAACCACAGCCGCCAGTGCGTGGGAGGCGCCTGGAGCGCAGGGTTGGCCCTGCCTCACACGCCCCCCTCTCTCTGGGTCACCTGGGAGTGTCAGCAGCAATTTGGAAGTTTGCTGAGCTTGAGAAGTCTTTGGGGAGGACTGGCTCTGAGCTCACCCCTCCCCGCAGGGAAACGGGAGACCAGCCCTATCCCTGTCCTCATTGGCTGGCCTGGGGTGGAGGGGCTTTAAAAAGGCAACTGAGTCTCCTGTGGGGACAGGAGCTTGTGCTACCGGGAGGCTAGGTGCCCTCCTCTGGCTGGCACCATGCATCTCTCACGAGCCCTGGGTCTCGTCTGCATGCTGGTGCACGCAGCCTTCCATGCTGCGGAGGGCCAGGGATGGCAGACCTTCAAGAATGATGCCACAGAGATCGTCCCTGAGCTCGGAGAGTACCCTGAGCTCCCTCCGGAGCTGGAGAATAACAAGACCATGAATCGGGCGGAGAACGGAGGGAGGCCTCCCCACTACCCCTTTGAGGCCAAAGGTACGGGGTAGAGGAGACAGGTGTTGGCACAGGGTCCTGCGGAGGTAGCCGGGAAGGTTTAGAATCTTCTCTTTGGAGGTTTTGAAGACCAGGGTAGACCGTCAGCCTTTGCCACACTGGTGGAGGGCTGGGCTGGCCTGGAGGCAGGGGCATGCCACAGTGAATGGCTTGGCTGGTAGTGAGAACCCAGGGCAGGGGGGGAGGCTGAGGTGGAGCAGGTACAGCATTGTGACAGGCTCAAGAAAAGAATCCCCTCCCAAGGATATAAGAGCTCCAGTAGGAAAGGGACAGTGCACCTGCTGGATGCGAGACTTGGTGGCTTTACTGTGTCCCATATGCCCATCTTGTATAAGCCCCACAAGGGGAACCCCAGCTTGAAAGTGAAAATACTGAGGTGCCAGATGTTGAGTCAGTTGGTAGAGAGCAGAACTGCTGAGATTTGGACCCTGTTTGATCCAACTTCCAGGCACCCCAGGAGAGGAACTGTGGAAGTATGGGGGGGACGGGAAGCCCCCATGCAGCGCAGTGGGGAAGGGAGCCAGGGATGCCACCCTCAGGTCCCCTTGCTGCGGACACGGCGGCAGCTCAGCATTCCCTGTGCAGGCGCTGGGGCAGGTGACACCATCCATCCCTAGTCTCCGGTCAGACCAAGCATTGACTGATTTCTGGGGAGGAGGCCTGACCCCAAGAATGAGAGAAGCCAATGCCACCGTGGGAGGCCACATCCGGGGTCCTGGCCAGGCCTGTATCCAGAGGCCTGGAGAGCAGTGTGCACAGATGGCTCTGCAGCTGGCAGGAATGGCTGGAGGCAGGGGCAGCAATGACACTTCAGAGTGAGGCCCTCCCCGCCCTGCCTGCTGGCCATCCCCAGGTGGGACAGAGTGCCACTGTATACCATCCCTTCCTGTCCCATTGGGAGAAGGGGCTGTGGGAAAGGGCGACCTCAGAGGAGACCAGCCAGAACCCGGGCCTTCTAAATGGGAGTGCCAGAGCCCCTCTCTAACTATCCCCCACCCCCAGGATAGTCACCTGAGCTCAATGTCTGACTACAGGGACGTAGGGGACCCTGAATACAGGATGCCCATCTTCCTGGGCTCCCAGAGAAGGAAGTCATGTGTCCAAAACAAAGTCACGCTTTGCAGAGGAAGTGCCTGACCCAGGGGCACTATTCTTGGAAAGCCCCAAAACACCTCCTTCCCTGGGCAAATAGGCCACCCCCACATACCACCCCTGCCAGACCAGCCCAGGAACCAGAAGCCACAGGCGGTGGCAAAGCACCATGTGCTCCTTCCTCTGCTTGCTCCCAGGGCTGGGGCGGCCTGGCCTCCTCCGTCCCTCTCTGGTTTTGGTTTTAGGACTATTTTTTTTTTAATTCCTTGTGTCATATTTGGAACTGTCCCTGTGAAACCTTTGGAGGCTGGACAGGTGCTTCTATGAGAACCAGCTATTTAAAAATCTTTCACTCAGCTAGGTTCGCATGGGAGACACAGTCAAGGTCTGGACCAGGCCACACCTCAGGTCCTAATCTCCTCCCACCCAGGAAGCAGTCTCGTAGCACCTTCTGATGCCCATTCAAACACCACAGGCCTGGTGCACAGCAGAGGTTAATAAACGCTTTAGTCAGCTGCAGCTGGAGGGTTTGGGTAAGATCTCCACACCCTGGTAAGGAAGTAACTATTATAAAAAAACAAAACCCCAGCTCACCCTCGTTCAGACTCCCAGGGTGCTGGAAGGCCACCCCTGGGGCCCGAGGGAAAGGGGTCTTGGGACCCAGCTCTGCCTCTCAGGTGGGTTCTTTTCTCCCCCTAGACCCGGAGTCCTCCGTGCTAATGAACGGGTTAGACATACTGCCTTCGGTTCCTTTCAGGTCTAATGAATTCTTACCCTGGCCACCTGCCCTCTGTCCCTCTGCTCCACAGCAGCTGTCCTGATTTATTACCTTCAATTAACCTCCATTCCCTTCCCCATCTCCTGTCCGCCCCTCCCCAGTGGCTGGAAAGGAATTCAGGAGCAGCCAGAGCCTGCAGAAGGCGTGGCTAGTACCTACCCGCTCCGGCCTGGCACCTGCCGCATAGGAGCTAAAACCAGAGGCCCCGCCCCCCACCCAGGAGACAACAGGGGGGACACGTGAGAACAGGAACGCGGTGCCACGAGAATGTCCGTGCATTGTATACCCAGTGGATGAATTCCGAGAATCCCGGGGACACCCCGTTCCACAGATTCAAAGGAGAGACAGGACAGGAGCTGTAGGTGACGCCCGGGTGTTCGAACCCCAGCAGGCACATGGCTCCAAAGAGAGAGCCAGCCGGGATCACCCCACCGGCCCTAGGAATAGCGGGCGTCCTCCCACGGCAGCGGCGAAGGGGCAGCGCCGTCTGAGAAGGACTGGCGGGGGTGGCGGGGCCGCGGCCGTGCTCACGCGCGCCTCTCTCCGCAGACGCGTCCGAGTACAGTTGCCGCGAGCTGCACTTCACCCGCTACGTCACCGACGGGCCGTGCCGCAGCGCCAAGCCGGTCACCGAGCTGGTGTGCTCGGGCCAGTGCGGCCCCGCGCGCCTTCTGCCCAACGCCATCGGCCGCGGCAAGTGGTGGCGCCCGAGCGGGCCCGACGTGCGCTGCATCCCCGACCGCTACCGCGCGCAGCCCGTGCAGCTGCTGTGTCCCGGCGGCGCGGCGCCGCGCGCGCGCAAGGTGCGCCTGGTGGCCTCCTGCAAGTGCAAGCGCCTCACCCGCTTCCACAACCAGTCGGAGCTCAAGGACTTCGGGCCCGAGACCGCGCGGCCGCAGAAGGGCCGGAAGCCGCGGCCCCGCGCCCGGGGCGCCAAGGCCAACCGGGCCGAGCTGGAGAACGCCTACTAGGCGCGCGCCGCGCTCCCGCGCTCCCCGCGGCGCCCCTTGTCGTTGCCTCCCCTGTGCGTGCTCGGTTGTTTGTGCTTCGTTTTAGATGCCTGAAGCCCAGGGCAGGGGATCGAAACCTCCCAGGCCGTGAGGAACCCACGGGTCCCGCAGGGCAACCGAGGGCGCCCAGAGTCACGGACACTGAGCCACTAGCACCTCCGCCCGCCGGGGCCGCTTCGAGGGGGCGGAAATGGAAGCGTTTCCCACCACCTCACAGTTTTAGGGGAGTCGTGGGGAGTGCAGGAGGACGAGGACTGGTGGAGAAATTTGCTGGGTGGGATTCCCCTACATCCCTCTGCCCACCCTGAGCTCGCGTGCACCCAGAACGCAGGGCTAGAGACAGCTTCTCGTCCTGGCTCGGCCACTCACTCGCTTGCTGTGTGACTTTCTGGGACTTCAGGGTCCTCTTTGTCTAGTGAGGGTAAAGTGGGGTTAGGGTCTCGGCGACTGTCCTGTAACATGATGCCAGGGACTTGGGTACCTTTCACAGTGCAGGGTGGGGGGAGGGAGAGAGATTGAGTCACTGTCAAGGCCACTTCCAGAATTCAGAGTTGTGCTGCCCTAGTCTGACAGCCAGTGATTGATGGAAAAGGTGCAGAACAACAACAACAACAAAGTTCACTGATGGCTGACAAACTCCTGGAGGAAGCTGTGTTGTTTCCCAACCTGGCATCCCCGGATGTTTGGCTATCGCCACCCCTCCATCTCCAAGAAAGAATGCCATCAGCCCTGCATTCCCTACGAGCAGCATCCCTCACCTGCCCCATCGCCATATATCAAAGTCACCCTCCGCAGAGAAGTTCAAGGTGCAAAGGTGCTGCTGGGTTTGCAAGCCCCAGGGAGCAGCAACAAGCACCCATCAAAGGCCAGCACACCCCCTCGGAGGCACCTCCTCCTGCCCATCACTCATGGGCACATTTCTGTCTGAAAAAAAAAATGCTTCTCACCACTCCGACAGGTGACGGTGTATCTTCCAATAAAAGAATCTTACTGGGGGAAGTGACCAGTGCTGTACATATGCTGAGAAACTGCGAAACACAGTAGCTGCCATCCACACATCTTTTTGAAAACCATTTCCAGACACCTGTTACTTTCTGTGTAGTTTTTAATGCTTAAAAGAAAAAAAAAAGTGTTTCCAACAGAAGCACGTTCCTTAGGAAAGGCTGCAGGGCTGGTTGTTTTTGCAATCCTTCCACGTGAGACTTGCCCACCAGAATGAAAGTAGTGATTTTTAAAGAGTTAAGTTACGTATTTATTTTCTCACATAAGTTATTTATGCAAAAGTTTTTCTGGTAGAGAATGACGTTAATATTGCTTTATGAAATGCCAGCCTGTTCTTTCAGTGCCCAGAGGCATTGTTAATAAAGACAATGACTTGTTACAAGAGGATGTGGTCTCATTTTGTCAACCACACACAATGTCATTTCTGTCAGCTGACACCCTTCTGTTAGTCACAAACCTTGGGAGCACCTTGTTCTTTGGTGGATTTGGTGGCAATTATGTCCTTCCTTTGAAAAGTCATGTTCATCCCTTCCTTTCCAAACCTCTACCTCAGTCCTCACTGTGTGGCTCCCCCCCACCCCAACCCTCCACGTCCAGCCCGGGACCAGGGGCAGATTCTGTCCACTTTATTCCCACGCCGTGCCCTGCCTGCCCACCTTACTGACTCCCAGCAACCCTGCTGATACCTGTGTCCCTAGTGTGCCATCCCCACGCCGCAGCCCCAAGAATTCCTCCTCTTTCTTTAGGATTCATATTACCTATTACCTCTTCCCAGAAACTTCCAGAGATATTCCAGTGTCTGAAGAGCCCCCCTCCTCTGATGTCCTGGCATTGCTCATCCACACCTCTATTGTGGTCCCACGTTCCTGCCTCTGGGGCACATTCATTCATAGGGCATCTGTGGCCTGGCCTAGCCCTAGTCTTGGGATACATGCAAAAACAAATATAATTCAGAACTGGCTTACAGGAGGCTTAGCCAAGCTTTTATTTTTAACTTCTCAGAGAAAGTGTAAGAGCTTCAGAAGCAGAGACAACTTCTGGCCCTTATTACAAAATCTGGACCCCCCACCACTACCACCAAGTGTGTAATTGTGCCTGCATGTTGGCCAGGACTCGGTAAATATCCTCTGGCTGCAAATAAGAAGGGATGATCCACTGCAAAGCTTTGAAGCAAGGCCACCCTATCTAGTGGGACCCACACCCACCAAAGTAAGCTGCTGTCCATTCTGATGTCTTTTCAGTTAGCTCCCTGTGCCCCCTCCCCAGACGAAATTTATTACCATCAGCAAGTACTTGATAAGTGTCAGTGTGTGCTGCTGGCTGGTCCCTCTCTGTGGTTCCAGGTCCCAGGAGGCCTCTGCGAAACCCTACAGGGAATATATATGTCCTGCCCCAGAGCAGGAAGGTGAGGGAGACATTGGCCATTCCCAAGAGGCAGTGCGGTACAGTGGGCAGAAGCATTGACCCTGGAGCAGATTTGTGTTTGGATTTGAGGGTACTGAAACACCAAGGGGTTAAATTTTTTCCTCACCCCAGACCAGGACTCAGTTGCTGGCCCTGACACACTACTTACAGGGCATGTGGGCAGATAATTAGGTCACATTGTCTGTACAAAGGAGGACAGGAAGCAGCAGGGGTGATTTGCTCAGCAGAGAACACGAGGGGCAATGAGCAGGAATGGTCTCACGGAAGGAGCGCTGTTCAGAGCCTCCAGGCAGGGAGCACAGCTGTGCACAGCTGGCCATGGGTGGCGGAGAAGCCGCATACCGCTTGTCAACATCCCTGAGTCCTCACTACATGCAGGGCAGTAGGGGGGAAACCAGGAAGTCCAAGCAATGCCCAAGCCCCAGTTCCCCTAGAGTCTGTTCTCCCAGACCTGGAAGTCCCTGGATGGATCAGCCCAGGCAGGCTACAATCCCAATACCACGAGGGAAGAAAAAAAAAATTGAAGTCTAAATTGTAGGTCAGGTTAGAAGTTATTTATGGAAAGTTATATTCTACCTACATGCGATCTATGAGCCTGGCGCCGACCAGAAAGGGAACAGACAACAGTCTTAGCTGGGAAGGGTGGCGCTTTGCTGTGGGGAACACATGTTTTAGGGGTATAGCCAGACACATGGCTTGTGTTAATTCATAGTCTGAGAGCCCGAGCCAGAGATACAGAAAGAAATAGGACTGTTCCTATTCTCTCTCTCTCTCTCTCTCTCTCTCTCTCTCTCTCTCTCTCTCTCGCCTTCTTTCTCCCTCTCTCTCTCTCTCTCTCTCCATTGAGTTCTATCTATACTTCAAGTACAAACTACATCATCTTTGTACAAGGAGATAAAGCCAACTAGGCACAAAAGGGCCAAAGGATCCCAAAATTCTTCTTTTCCTTGAAACAGGAAGACCTTGAGCAGCTGGGGACAGTGGGGAGCCTGCCAGAGCCACTT
This sequence comes from Ctenodactylus gundi, assembly GCA_004027205.1. Classification (NCBI taxonomy): domain Eukaryota; kingdom Metazoa; phylum Chordata; class Mammalia; order Rodentia; family Ctenodactylidae; genus Ctenodactylus; species Ctenodactylus gundi. Next base: position 13,432 of record PVKB01005431.1, read on the forward strand.
TTACATGAGCCAAGCTCAGAGTCAGACACGGAGTGCTGGTCCCAGATCCCAGATCACCCGCTTCCCACCTGTCCCCTGGCAGTTCAGCACTCCTACTGCTGCTCCCCAATGGATGATAGTAGCTCTGGGGTCTGCACGGTCCTTCCTGCTACAACCTTATCCCATTTTGAAATACACCCTGTGTCTTCCCCCTATGCAAGGTCTTCAGTTTCTGGCAGCTTCCACAGGTAGCAGAAGTTCCTGTGTGGTTAGAGGGTCCAGATATGGGACAGGTTTCTCTAAATCAACACATTCATGTGCCTGCGTGGCCCAGGATGGTCCCCACAGACACCTAGTGGTTCAGTGCAATTTTTTAACAGCTGGGCATATAGCTCAATGGTAAGAGCGCTTGCTAGCAAGAGCAAGGTATTGGGTTTGAGTCCCCTGCACCACATAAGTTGGGTGTGTTGGCACGTGCCTGTAATCTCAGCATGGAGGACCCTGAGGAAGGAGGATTGCTGTGTATTTGAGGCCAGTCTGGGCTTCATAGTGAGTTCAGAACCAGCCTGGACTACAGAGTGGGACCCTGTCTCAAAACAACAATAACCCCAGTTCTGCTTCTACTCTTCATGCCTTCTGCGAGGCTGAGGCAGGAAGATCCCAAGTTCAAGCATCCTGGGTAATTTAGCTGCTTCACAAAACCCTGTTTCAAAATATAAAATAAAAATGGGTGTGGTGGCCTGGGGCTGCAGCTCAGTGTGAGGGCTCCGGCCCTCATCCCCAGGACCACACATGTGTAATAAGTCCCAACTTAAAAATGTGCTCTCCTGCTACTAAGAGAAGCATCTTTCTGCAGCATGGCGGGGGCCCAGGCCTCCATTTCCAAACACTCGTCCCTTTTGCTTCCAACATGCTTCCGACATGCTTGTTAACACTTGTCCATTCGTCCGTCCTTTAGGTCACAAAGAAGTGTCTTCCATAGTCCAGTCAGGCCAGTCCAAAGCCCTTTGCCTTACGTTTCCCAAGTAAATCTTCCTTCCCTGTGCTGCTTGTCTTAGTGATTAAGTAGTTACACCTTTATCCATGGAAATATATCCCTTCCTAGACTGAAAGACCCAGGAAAGTGGGGACACTGCCAGGACTCGGTATGCAGCGTGTCCTCAGCGTGTGTTGCGGCTGTATTGGTGATGTTCGGTAGTCTAGCATGGAGTGGGCTGCCTGCCTGCATGTGATAGAGGAGGAAAGGGCGTTTGTGGCTTCCTGAAAAGACTGCTCGCCTGTAGGCTGTTTGCGGATGGCACTGAGGATCGAACCCAGGGTCTTTGGAATGAGCTACATCTCAGGCCTCTTTGTTTTTCATTCTGAGACAAGGTCTTGCTAAGGTGCCCAAACTGGTCTCAGACTCACAGCCTCAGCTGTGAGTCTACCCGGCAGCTGAGATTATAGGCATGTGCTACCACATCTGGCTTAGGAAAGTTTATATTAGCTCTCTGAGAACAGGACACAGCTCCCACCTTCCAGCACTTTATAATCTTGCTGATGTCTAGTGGAAGTCAAGCAAAAGGGGCTGCTGTGGCGTATGTGACCATTTGCCACCAGTGTGGTAGGCACCTGAGGGGGTCCTGGAAAGACAGCTGAGCTGAGCTTCGAAGCCTGTCTAGGATGTAGAGGGACAGAGGAAGGAAGGGAGCCAGGCGGGCACAGGCCAGGTGGGGTGGAGCTACGTGTGGGGCCTGCCACAGAGCAGCCTCTTTACCAGGCTTTTTGCCCAAGGAGACAGAAGCCAGGACGGGGAGCAGGTGGTAACAGGAGTGGGGTCGGACACTGTCAGTCATGACGGAGAGTGCCAGGCAAGGAGTGACAAGGACAGAGACCCCGAGCCCCCATTATGGTGACATTGGCTCCTTTGGGGGAAAGTGAGCTGAGTTGTGGGTGCCAGAGCGTCCTCTGACACTTTCTTCCCCATGCACCTGGCAGGGCTGCTTTTGAGACTGAGTCCTGATGTCCTCACTGCTCCTTGCCCACCCGTTCCCAACTTCTTCGTAGCCACTGAGGGTGCCTGAGCTTGATTTGTTTGCTCGTGTAAAATTGCTAGCATTGGGCATTGGGTATATGTGTCACACAGGAGGGTCGATGCCCTTGGGGTGTGCTCTGCCACTTGTACTCAGCTGCAGGAAAGCCTGCAGTGTCCCTTGGCTGGATGCCTACAGGATGGGGCTGGGACGGAAGCAAAGTTGGGTCACTTCTATTTTTTCCCATTTTATTAACATGTATATATGTGATACAAATGTTTACATTGAACTTGAGTATTTTGTGCACATATCGATCGTGGCAGAGTTACAAACACTTCCCTCTCTCTTTCTGTCCCTCCCCTCTAACTCTCACCATCTCTCCATTTGTTCATAAAATGACTGTGTTCTGGGTTTGTCATATTAGAGACCATGTGATATTTAACCTTCTGCATCTGACTCGCTTCACTGAGCATGATGGTCTCCAGTTGCGTCCATCTATTTACAAAAGCCTCAGAACTATCTGTCTTAATAGATGAGTATGTTGGGTTGCCTTAAAACTAGGAACAGTATTACATTTGGGCCGAAGGAATAGCACAGTGGTTAAAGTGCTTGCCTAGCAAGCCCAAGGCCCTGCGTTCAATTCCTCAGCTGCACATAAAGCTGGGCGTGGTGGCACGTGCCTGGAATCCCAGTACATTGGAGCCTGAGGCAGGAGGATTGCCATGAGTCCAAGGCCAGCCTGGGCTCCATAGTGAGGTCAGGACCAGCCTGGGCTAGAGTGAGACCCTGTCCAAAAAAAAGAAAAAATAAGACCAGTATCATGTTTTATGGTTTTAGTGCCATTGTGCACCAGTTTTTCTACTCGTGGACGTTTCAATTGTGTGGGATGTTTTCACTACCACGAACAATGCTGTAAGGAAGATTTCTGCTTTTGTCTCCTTGCATAACACGGGGCAGAGTTTCCTCAGCTCCCAGAGGAGTGAGGACTTAGTATGACCGGATGTCCTCTGAACAATAATGTTGATACTCAGTTCCCCTTGTGAGATATTATAAGGTACAGAATTGGGCCTTCAATAGTATTAATAGAACAAGCCATTCATGGATTAATGGGCTAAGAAGGGAACAGTTTTGTTACAAACACAAGCCGTGCCTGGCATGGTTGTGCTGTCACGCCAGGCCATGCCCTCGCCATGTCACAGCCCAGCAGGAAGCCTCCCCAGGCGCCCAGCAGGTGCCCACCCCTTAGTCTTGGATCTCCCAGAGCTGTGAGCCAAAACACACCTATACACCCTCCAGCCTCAGATATTTTGTGATGGAAAACGGACGAAGACAGTGTTCTAATAAAAGAAAAAGTCACCTTCCTGCTCAAATTCCTCCTCAGTTCTCAAGTAAGAGAAACTACACTCCTAAGCGTTCCAGAATACGGTCTGGTTTCCGTGTACCTGACCAGTCACACATTCAACGACTGATTTCCTTGGCACGCTGTCCTCTACCGTGTTGTGGTGGTTGCTTTACACTCTCAGTTAACCCAGCTGGTATGTTCTTCTATATCTTCAAGTGCTTCGAGAAAGCAGGCAGCATTACCCCATGTGTTGATTGCATTATGGGATGGGCGCTCAGGCTGTACCTGGATGGCCTCCCATCCAGCCTACGAGGCAATTGGTGGCAGGGTCCCTTTTCTGGATACTTGGAGCCTCTGTGCCTTTGCATGGAGATTGGTGGGAATCAGAACTCTACAAGCGCTTACAGCATCAGTAGATGTCTAGCCACAGGGGGCAGGGGATAGGGACAGAGCCACAACAGCAAAAGCCCAGCTTCCTTCCAGCCCCGCCACAGGCAAGAGCTCTGGGCAACATTGTGAAAGCATGTCTCCCCTTCAAGTCCCTCTGGAGTTCTGCCACGCGTTGTCACTGGGACAGGAGGGCCCCTCCCACGGAACCAAGCGTGTGGTTGTTTACCCAAGACATTATCAAGAGCCCAAATGACAGACATCTCTATCACTTGGCCAACAATTTGGTGTTGCGGTGTTGGGTTATTTCCATGTCTGAAGAAAACAGCTTAGCTCTGACTAAAGAAATAAATGATATCATTTTTCATCCAGGCAACCAGATTCCTCAGCACAAAAGTCTCCCTGGGGAGAAGCGCCGGGACAGCGTGGCTCCGCCGGGGCTATTTACATCGGGCAGTTTCTCTAATCTCTTGCGGTGTGGTGCGGAGGGTGGCAGGGTGGTGGAGCCCTGCGCTGGGGAGGGGTGGGGTGCTGGCTCCACGACCATTTTTGTCCTTGTCTTTTTTTCTTAGGAATCAGCCTCAATTTAAGAAAATGACTCTCCTCGATCACCCGTGGCTGCTATTTGTAGGGACTTATTTTTCCCTGGTCAATTTGGCGAAGACAAGTTGAACCCTGAAAGGGAACATTTTCTAAAAATGCTTCTGGACGGTTTATAGGAACTGGCCCAAGGTACATCTAGGTCACCTGCCCCGCGACAGCCTGGACGCCCCCTCTCCTTAAAGGGGACCTGGGGATGGAAACCAGCTCCCAGTCTTTTATGACAGTGTCAGGGTGGCTCTTTAAAATGTCATTGAAACCTGGGGTAACGGGGCCCTCAGGAATCATCTGGTTTGGCCTTTGCACAAAGATATCATTTCCTGGACAGTCGGTTGCCACCTTTTCTCCAGCTGGTCTCTGGTCAGTGGCCTTCCACCCCACCCATCCTCCCTCTGTTGGTTCCTCGAAAGCGCCGGGTTCCTGGATCATGCCCATGCCGCCCGCGACACCTGCAGTCTTCTGCACCTATGCCCCGTCTCAGCTCACCCGTCATCTCTCCAGAGGCGCTCCCGAACCCCCCAGCTGAAGCAGGACCCCACTCGTCTCTTTCCCAGCCCTGCCACCACTTGCCATCTTACACTTGTGTCACACAGCTTCTGCCTCTGCCGCTCAGTCGCGGCCCTATGAGGCAGGCTTGCCCCACAGATCTGTTGCCACAGACCTAGCACACAGCAGTAAATGAGTGAACAGGCAGGTGGCCATAAGTCACTCTGTGTCCCGTCCCCCAACACCACTGTTCAGGGTGTTATTTAACTATGAGATGACCAACGCTTGTGAGCCTTAGTGGGCTGCCAGCCCCGTGGAGGTGGGGGAGGAGAGACACCCACCTCCCCATCCCAGGCCTGGGAAACGCTCTTGACCTCTTCCGTTGCCTGTTCTTGGCTCCTTTTGCACAAGGAGCTCTTTCCCTCAACAGCCTGATTTCCCTTTCCTTCGGGGTCGCCCCTCATTAAAGATTCTGTATTACTAACACCACCGTTCACAGAATCCCTTTCAAATTGTCTAGGTCCTTTCTTGCTGTCTGGGGAGATAAACGTACCCACTTCTGTGTTCTCAGCTCATCTGTAGGTACCTCTATACCCTGGGGGCTCCAACCCTGCCCTTCAGCACCCCACGGCTCTCCCACGCACCCCACTGTCTGCATGCATCCGACCTACTGACGGCTGGGGGCCAGTTTGTGTCTTCTGTCCTTCCCACGTCTCTGGAATCCATTAATTTCTCTCCAGTGCTTCCCTTTACCTCGGTCCCTCTGTCCTGTAACCTGGCTTCTGATGTTCTGTTCAGCACTTGGGAAGCACTGCCAGGAATGCGGGGCTCCCGGGGAGAGGACCAGGCTCCCCTGATGTGGAAGCCACAAAACCACCACTTAGTGCTCCTGGGAGCTTGTTAAAAATTCAGATTCCTGGGGCTAGAGGAATAGCTCAGCAGTTAAAGGGCTTGCCTAGCAAGTTCAATTCCCAAGCACCACATAATCTGGGTGTGGTGGCACACTCTTGCAATCCTAGCACTTGGGAAGCGGAAACAGGAAGCTGCCATGTGTTTGAGGTCATCCTGGGCTACATGGTGAATTCAGGACCAGCCTGGACTTTAGAATGAGACCTCGCATCAAAAAAAAAAAAAAAAAAAAAAAAAAAAAAAAAAAAAAAAAAAAAAAAAAAAATCCGATTTCCAGTCTTCGCTAACCCAAGAGTCTGATTCTGCTGGTCACTCTGGGGTGGACCCAGAGGTGAATTTAGAACACACTGAGAGGGATTCTATGTGGATGCCCACCACATCTGTCAGCTCTGACTAAAATCACTTTTTTTTCAACTGAAGCCTGGTTAATTCTCATATAGAAAAAAACATCTGCATCTACCAGAAAAATAAAGGACATTTACATTGTTAATTAACAATATTATCCAAATACTTAGATTCTTATAGGTCATAGTCCTCTTTTGTTGCAGCTTTTGTTTTGGTTACATGCTCCCTTGACCCTGAATGACATGGTTATACAGAGCTACAATCTCAGCACTCCGGGAAGGTGGGGCAGGAGGATCACAAATTTGAGCCCAAGCTGGGCAATTTAGGATTTAGCGGGTCCCTGTCTCAAAATAAAAAAATACAAAAGGACTCAGTGAGAGGCTGGGTTCAGTCCTGAAAGCCTGGGTTGGCATGTTGTGGGGGATCGCTCCGGGAGAATGTTACAGGGGCGAGGGCCTGGAGAGAGAGGCCCCAAGAAAACCTTCTTAGCTTCCTGGGAGTACTGAACAGCCCCTAGGATGTGCTGGCTGTGAACTGCTAAGCGGAGAAAGCGAGTCAGGACCACGGAGGGCTCAGAGGCCCGGCTTCAGCCCCCCACTGGCACTCTCCTCTGGGAGCTCCCAGAGCTGCACCAGGAAGCCGGTCCCCTAGAACAGAAGTAAGGAGATGGTTTCCTGGGACGCCATGGCCCTGACTGGCTGGGGAAATAAGGATGTGTGGGATAGGAACAGCCAAACTCAAGGATGCTTGAGGATGACCATGAAGAATCTGAAGCTAGGACAGGGACCACGTCACACTGGCTCCAGCAGAGCTGGGCTCTGCCAGCTTTGACATCTATGCCCACTTGCTGCTTGGTCCCCCAAGGAGTGGGGCTTGAGGTCTGTGGCTCCGGGAGAGGGAAGGGGTCTCCCAACCCTTCCAGCTCTTCTTGGTGGTTGAAGTTCGGCCAGGCTTGGGCTTCCCCTGGGGTTGGGGCTGCTGGGTGGAATACCCAGTTATCTCCTGATTTGAGGCGATGTTAGAAATAAGGATTAGCATCCCAGCAGCTAGCCTTATTTAATGACTCAAGCTATTGTTTATTTTTAAAATACAGAGCAAATGAGCCCACCCACCACCTCCTCTGTCTCCATCACGGTAGCATCGCTTCCATTGAGATGTAATTCCTTTCAGTTTCGTTTGTTCATTCATGCATGGTGTGCGTGTGTGTGTGTGTGTGTGTGTGTGTATGTGTGTGTGTGTGTGTGTGTGTGTGTGTGCGTGTGTGTGGTAAGTCTGTAGTTTTGCATTGTAGCATCTCCATAGCCCTCATCTGATGGTTTTCAGTATCTTCACTATTTGCTCCTTTCGCCTCCCGTGCCCATCCGGGCTGGCGAGGTAGCCTTTGAATACCAGGAGCCATGACACATTGAAAATCTACTCCAACCAGAGGCAGCAGATGCAGAGCAGGTGGTTGTGTCTGCCTTGGGCACAAAGGACACAAAGAGCTTTCCAGATTTGCTGGCTCCTGGCCAAACAGGATGAAGCTGATTTTTAAGAGAAGGTCAGAAAAGGAAGGAGAGGCACAGACACAAGCCAAACAGAGATTTCTAGGCAGCACTGAAGCTATTTTTTTGGGCGGGGCAGGGGGGGGGGAGCCTAGAGGAAGGATGGGAGCCTTCTGTCCTGGATAAACATCTGAGAGTATTTGCTGTTGAGGGATTGAGCTGTATTGATTTTGGAATGCCGAGGGGCACAACGCAGGCGTGAGCATCTTTGCTTAAACAGGCTTTTCTACACTTAAGATTGTTTTCCTAGAAGGGACACATTGCTGCAGCTCTTGACTTACACTGTCTGATTGCTTCCCATGAGGTACGTACCACTTTATAATCCCATGATCCAAATAGGCAGAGAGGATCCAATTTCTGGCACATGTGACTACACAGTGCTTGGTAGCAGGCAGAACGGAAGCTCCTCCCGGCTGTGGGATGTCAGTGCTTTTTCTGAAGGGCGAACATCCAGCTCTTTAGCCTCCGGGGGCCACTTCGAGTACATTTGTGAGGGATTTAAGAACGATTATTGGATGTAGCTGAATTCAATCGATAAATGAATATAACAAAAGCTGCCTGCAGATTTGAGAGCAGGTGCAGATGGGATTTAGTCTCCGTGATCTCGCAAAGCCAGAACATGGGAGCAGGATCCCCATGAAGGAATCAATGCGGGGCCCTGTCATCACAGGGCTCTGGCAGCCCAGAGTCAAATCCCTGAGGGCCAAGTTGTTCAGGGGCCTGCAGTGGTAAGTGCCACAAACCCAACCCCTCAGTCTTAGCCAAGCTGTGGAAACTCTGGAGATTGGAAAGCACTGGGGTGGGTGAGCACACATGGACACAGGACAGAGCTAACCACGGCCTGTTATGTCACAGCCTGTGAGCCAAGGATGGCTTTTACAGGTGGACACTTGCGACCCATTTGATGAGAATGAGTGTGAACTTTGAATCCCAATGGAACAACACATTATCTAAAAATATCCATTCTTTTCACCAATGAGCCTAGATTACAAAAAAAAAGTCGATTATTATTTAAAGTTTTTTTAATAAAAGTGTTGTGGAGTGCCAGAGATAGATTTCAGGGGTGCTGCTTTTTTCCAACATGCACTAGGGCCTGGTTTATCTCCAATATGGAAAAAGATAAAAGGAAAAGAAAAAGAGTTTGAATTTGACAAGGATACGAGACAGCTAAGACACTCTGTCCCTGAGGCCTAGAGACCAAGTCAGCAGGGACCAGTGTCCAGGCACCCCATCCCCCGCTGCCCCTGGAGGGCACAGGAATCAGATTCCGCTGGGGCTGGGCCCAAGGTCAACAGCAGCAACCCCTAAAAGGTAGTGGTCTGGGCTGACCCCACCACTCCCACCCCGGAGTGGACCCTGATGGTGCCTCCCCTTCCCATAGTCCTCCTCTAAATCACTGTTGTGTGGTTTACTGGTGGAGTTCAGCTTGCAGGCTTGATCCTGTGCTTGGAGGAGCCCTGAGAAAAATGAGTTTTGGTTTCCATCAGGGAAAGACGGGACTGACAGGGTGGAAAACAACCAAATGTAGGAAGCATATTCCAGAGGTGACGAGTAGGCAAAAAGCGTGAGCAACACTGTCTGTCACATGGTAGCCTGGTAGTTTCACTTCTAAGAGTCGAGAGTGCTACTGTTTGGGTAAGTGTCCCCCGAAGGCCCATTTATCAAAGGCTTGGTCACTAGCCTGTGGCACTGCTGAGAGATGGCAAAATCTTTTAAAAGATGGGGGTCTAATCAAAAGGATTAAGCCACTGGAGTGTGCCCTTAAAAGGGCTATTGGATCCCAGCCCCCTCTCTCTTTCCAGGTCAATGCACGCACGTGACCATCTTCATCCCCTGTCTGCCGTGTTGTATCGCCTTGACAGAGACCCTGAGGTAGCAAGGCCAAAAAAACATGGGCTGACACCTGTGAAATTGTGAGCCAAAAATAAACCTTTTCCCTTATTAAGTTGATTATCCAGATATTTTTGTTGTAGTAGCAGAAAGCTCACCAACGGGGACTAGAGTAGATACTAGGATGCTCACTCAGGTGCTATTTATATGGAAAACAAGGGGGAGCAAAGGTTAGTGAATTGTGGTTCATATATGTGATAGTTTTAATTATAAATCAGATTTAAGAAAAAATATAAGTAGGATTGTACATAATGTAAAGCTAAATACAAAAGGCACCAAGTAAGCCAACACTGTACCCGTCAACCCTGGCTATGTGTCTGAATTCCCCGGAGACTCTTAAAATGCAGGCTTTTATTCTTTAGGTTTGGAATAGGGCTCAGATTCTAAGGTGCTGAAACACCAATTCTGCCTCAACCCAACTTTGCATTTTTCCCCTGTTTTTATTGTTATTTATTTATTTTTTTTTGAGTTAGGGTCCCAAACTGTTGAGTGCAAAAATGTTACTGAGGAAAAAATAAAACTGAAATAAATCCTCTAGTCTCACTAATTCCTAAACTTAAAATCAGTCACTTTGGAGGACGCGTAGCTGAGCAACACATCATTACAGCTTCCCACCAGCATTGCCGTAAGGGAACGCCTGCGAGGCACAGGTCAGGACAATTGCCTAGGTTACTTCGCACAAACTTGAAGCACTTTTACCGAAATGGTTGGGCCTATAGATATCTAACAGGTGACTAAAATGGGACGAAAGGTTTGCTGTCATCATTTGTGTCTGTCCCTTTCACTCCTATAATCCTTGAGTTCAGTTCCACTCAACTCTGCACAAAAGACATGTTTATCATTCAAAAAAAGTATTTTATCCAAGACTGTGATGGAGGGTTAACTGGCCTGCCCTGTTGGAGCTGGTACCCCACTTGCCATACAAGGTGCAGCTTGTGGAACGTGGGTACCATGGGTGATTCAAGAATTTACCATCAGTCAAGGAACATAAAGAGTTAGAGGTTTATTGATACACTGCAAGTGAGCAGCAGGTAAGACTTAGAGGGGACTGAGCTGCCTGAGTTGAGATTTTTATAAGGGTTTGAGGATGTGAAAAGAGTATGAGCAGTTGGGGGCCTAGCACTGTGGTTAGCGTGCTTGCCTAGCAAGCTCAAGACCCTGAGTTCAGTTCCCCAGCACCACATAAGCCAGGCACGGTGGTGTGTGCCTGCAATCCCAACCCTAAGGAGGCTGAGACAGGAAGATTACAGTTAGTTCAAGAGTGAGACCTTGTCTCAGAAAAATGAATAAGAAGAAAGATGGAAAGAATAGGGCGTGGAATAACCAAAACAAGCATCCCGGGAAGGCTTTCTCTAGGTCACATTGCACTGTTTCTCTCCCTGGAACACCTGTATTATTACATGAATAGTTACACAGTAAAGGAGTGAGTTTAACATGGTCCCCTATTTTGCTCCTCTCAGAAGCCCTTCAAGTTCCAGATAAGGACACCTTCATGTATCAACTCTGAGAAAGAATTTATGGACCACTGGGGAGAAATATGTGCACTTCACATCGCATTTACTTTCACTTTTGCTTGTGGCTTGGCCTGTGTGGCTTTTTAGTACATGCCAGCTCAGAGGAGCCTAAGGGGAAGAGGGTAGGTTTACTGTAACATCATTGTCACTGTGATCTGCTAATCTTCTGCCTGATCAGCAGCCGCACCAGCCATGTGCTTTCTCAATAACTGAAGCACTGAAGGTCCTTCAGCCCTATCGAATACTGAGACATTTATGCAAGATGATGGCAACTGTAGAAGAAACCCAGCAGTTCCTGAGCAAGTTGACCACCTGTCAGCCCATCAGGTGCAAAGCCAAGATGTTTGAACATAAGGTTAAAAAATCATCTTTTGAAACTGTGCCCATGAGGTCTGGAAAGATCACCAGATCAGCCCAGCTGACACACCAATAAGAAGCACCCCTTTCCTTTGTGGATGAAGCTGCCTGGACCCCTCTTTGGTCAAATGCTACCTCCCTTTTGCTACAGAGCTAAAGCACCAATCAAGAAGCGTTAGCTGTCCCATTCATAATGGAGAGCTGCTCTAATTTCTCCATTCCCTGCTGTAAGATCCCACCATCTGGTAAGACAACCACTCACAGAACTCAGGGAAGTGTCTCCCTAACCACTACAGTTTTGTTATAAAGGGTATAAATCAGGACCAAATGCAAGAAGAGATCCGTAGGGTGAGGTCTGGGAGGACAGAGCTTCTATGACACCTGAGCTTTGGTGTCCAGAGCTTTTATCAGAGTTATGTCACCTGGGCAGGACTGATGGAGGCAACAGCCATCAGGTCAAAGTCAACCTTCTCCCCCCTCCTGCCTGGAGGTCTGGCTGCTACCACCTATCCCATAGTCCCAGCCTTCTAATCACGTGATTGGTATTTTGGTCTAATGGCTTACCCCCTTGGCAGTGGCTTTGTTTGTTTATTTGTTTTGTTTTGTTTTTAATCACTCCTAGCTGGGGAAGAGAGGCACTGACTTAGCTCAGTCAAAACTCACAGCACATAAGAGCTAATTCTTAACTATTGTTGAAGAGACGTCTTAGCTGAGCGTGGTGACACATGCCTGAAATCCTAGCACCAGGAGGCAGCAGTGGGTAGATCGCAAGTTGGAGGATAGCTGGGCTACAGAGTGACATCTTATCTCAAAAAAAGCAAAATGGAAAGGTGTCTGAGCCTGGAAGAAGTGCAAAGCAACCAACAGCATTGGCAATATGCTAATGAAATTTTCATTTGCAAAATGGAAATTAAATAGGAAGTACTTCAGCAGTCCTCATTTAATGTAAACGACACTGTGCCTAGTACAGTGTCTGGCAAAGTAAGTGCTCAGTCCAATGAGCAGTTGAGCTTTTATCGTTTGATCCTCCTGCCTCAGCCTCCTAACTTTTGGAATTATAAGCACGTTGACGTCACCATGCCCAGTTCAGTTGTTGCTAATTGTTATTACGAAATAATACGATACATTTTGTGTATGTCTTAGGTTTTTGTTGTTGTTGTTGTTGCCAGGAGACAATACCCAACATCTGCAGTTTAAGAGAGGAAAAATTCATTCAAGCGCACAGTTTCAGAAGTCTTAGTTCATTCATGGGCAGCTGGCAATGGTGGTCGCTCATGTTGGAGGTCAGGCCAGAAGAAAAGCTGGGAGGCAGGACATGGGTGGAAGTGAAGAAGTCACTGACCATCTGGCAGTGGCATTTATCCCGTGGAGGTCTCCATCCCCTCTGCACACCTGAGGAAAGTCACAGGTGTCGTGTCACACATGGAACACGAGTATGGGCAGCTGGACCCATGGCTACCAAAATGAGGGAAGAAGATGGAGCCCTAGCAAGATCTTGGTCCAACGTGGGGCTCACACTGGCCTCCATATGTCAGAGGGTAGAAAATCCAGAAAAATCCCCAATTGTCAAAGCTTCAGGATGTCGAAACTGGCATAAGCTCAGCCTCTACCCTGGGACCCTCAGTTGGCATCCTAGGACCTGCAGAGACCTCAGGCCTACTGTTTAATGAATGGGAAGAATCTCCTTCCTGCCCCGTGAGGCATTCCAGGCCTTTCCAGAGCCCACCCGGAACTTAAATAAGCACCCAACAGGGATGGCGAGACTCCATAACTAAAATAAACTTAAATAATATCCCAGAAAATTGTAAATTGTGCATTTAGGAACTGGAATGCACGCGGCAGGGTTTTCTCTTTCTCTATTATAGCTTTTCATGCAAGGGAAAGAAATACTAAAGCTCCCCCAGGCTAAAGTTAGAGTGGACATACAGTTTACACCAGAAAATATCCAGTGAGGTATCAATTTGGGACCCGTGTTACTTCCAGTGTGAAATCCTCTCCGTGACCACAAGCTTCTTAGAGCCAAAGCCAAGAGCAGGAAGGCCCCTGTGTGGTCCAAATGCTCAGGAAGGAAGGGAAATTGGATGTATTGAATGTTTACTGTTCACCTGGCATATAGCTCAAGCCCTCTCATAACCTCCTCACCGCAACCCTGAAACAGATTTTGTTAGCCTCATTTTATCCATGGGGAAACTGAGGCAGGGCATGGATAAGTAATTTCCTCACCATCATGAAAGAACAAAACCATTAGCCTGAAGCCAATTTACCTAATGACTTATTTGTCTAATCACCTCTTTACATCTTTTAGGGTTCTCATTTTTTATGCTCCTTTAATTATTCTAAGGACTTCATAAAAAGCTCTGGTAAGGATCTAGTTTGTTTAAGTTTGTCTGCAGATGGCTCACTAAAGCAATAAGTCTCACAGCTAGTGAGTAGCAGAGTGGGGATTCACACCCAGCCCCATCTGACCGCACTGACGGTGGCGTTGTGCTGTCTTCTCCCAGGAAAGGGGGAGGACAGGACCAAAGGTGGGGCTCCGAAGCAGAGCTGTATGTCTACAGCAGACCCTCTCAGGCACCCTCCCAAAGGGGAGGGGAAGCCTCAAGCCTGGCCAAGGTGAGCGTCTAGCCCATACCCTCTCCAGCTTCTGTTTTCTCTTCTGTACATTAAGGGCATCAGAATGGATGCTCAAGGCCAAGGCCCCCAAACACTGAGGCAGAGATGCTACATAGCAGAGTCCAGGAGGAGTTCAAAGCAGCGATGCTTGAGCTATGCTGCAGGCCAAGTGGACCCAGATCTCCCTGGGTTGGGGGGGGGTGTGTCAAGCACCGTCATAGAGCCTATTATTTGGGTGCTTCTTCTGCACCCCAAAGCTCAAATCCCAATATTCTAGGACATCTGGGTACCCAGTATCACCTTCCTACGCACCTCCTTGGCCCTCAGGATTCAGATAAAGACATGGGTAAGGGGTCCCATCCCTTGTCTGGGAGATACTATATCTCACCCATGTAGTCCTGCCTTCATTCTGCCAGTGGTGAGTGTGGCTACCGGGGGTTCAATGGTTACAAGCCCATCATCCCTTCAGAGGACCATCTTCTGTTGGGCAGATGGGTGGCCCTGCTGTGTTAATAAGCACTGTGGCCTCCCAGAAGGTAATTCTACTCCCTTGGAACTTGTCCATCTGAGGGCCCTGGCCCTGTGAAGTCTGCCATTAGTGCCTGTGCTTTGCCAGCTCTGCTTGGAGCCTAGCACAGACTCCTCCTCTTTTGCCTGCTGGGTGACATTAGAAAGGTCATTTAACTTTTCTAATACTCAGCAGCATCCTGAAAAATATAAATAATATCTACCTCAGAAAGATGTTCTGAGGATTAATAGGATCTCTACCCTAGCTCAGGCCACCCTAGCTCAGGCCACCCTAGCTCAGGCCACCCTAGCTCAGGCCACCCTAGCTCAGGTTACCTGGAGCTTTTTGCTCGTAGTATGTGCGTTAGTAATTATATAATGTTTGTGTCTTGCTGGACACTGAGAACCACTGAAGCCAGACCTCGGTGCATGTCCCAGGGTCTAACGAAAGGCTTGGCACTTGGCAGGTGCTCAGGGGCCCCTTGTGGAATGTTGTATGAAATGTTGGTGGGCAGGACCAGGAATGAAGCCTGTTGTTGGTGAGTCTGAATTGCCCCTTTATGATCCTAGGGCATCTCTGGGGTTGTTCTGCAGAATGTGTTTTCTCTTGTTTCCAACTATGCACAGTAACAACTCCTTCCTCCAAGTTTCCTCAATTTGAGGTCACCACCATACACTCACAGACTCACTGGCCTTCCGGTGGGAATAGGTGTGGCCTCCTTGATAGGCTGGCAGAAGCATGCACACAGGAGCCTCAAGGGTAAGATGAAGGTTATGCAGTGTCAGTGACCTGCAACTGTAGAACAAACCACCCTAAAGCTGGTGGCACGAAACAACTGTCATCTTACTAGGCTCAGATTTAGAGGGCTTAGAATTTGACCAGGGCCCTGGAAGGCGGCTTGTCTAAGACCTTATTTGGGACGATTTCAATGACTGGAAATCACTAGAAAGGCCAAGAGCTAAAATCATCTGGTGGCTTCTTCTCTCATGGGTCCGAAATGGGCAGAAATGGGTCATGGGGACTGTCTGCCAGGCGCCTCAGTGGGGCCTTTCTGTGCTTCGGGCTTCCTCAGTGCACATCTGTGAACGATAAAGAACAATCACCTGGATTTCCAACACCCCCAAAAGGGCAAGGAAGGTACTGGGCAGGGCTTCATGCGCAGCCAGAGGGCGTTGAGGAACAAAAGACACGGATTTAGCAGACACTGATGAAGTGGAGTGATGTGTCCAAGAGACTGATGAAGACGGGATCAAAGACAATGGGTTGGCTGTCTCCCTGTCCCAGCTCCCCTTCCTGTGTCACAGAAGGCCCAGGAGCTACAGAGCTGACCTGGGCGGGAGATGAGAAAATCCAAAATAGGTTGAATTTAAGCCTGGAATTGTTGAGTTTTCTGAAATTGATTAGATTACATTTGGTGCTGTCAGATAGAATGGAGGGCCTCAAAGAGCCGTAAGGAAAACTCAAGTTGTGCGGCGTGGGAAACGCCGGCTGTCACTGGCTCGTTGCTTCTTTATGTCCAGCCAGTGGCTGGCTGAACTCTCAGGACTTTCTGGCTGTGACAGCACCATGGCTGTGATCCCTTGGCTTGGTGACCTTGTGGCAGCCACAACCCTACAGCCCCAGGGACAGCCAAAGCGCATGCAGGAGCATCCCATGGGGTTCTGTCCTGGCATTACTTCTCTGCCTATCTCAGTCTGGGGCAAATAGGTGTTAGGGCATCAGGCCAGACAACCAAATGATACATTTAATTATACAGCCTTTCCCACACCCACCCTCCTCACTGAACTCCCAGCCCCTGCTGATCCCCAGTCAAGGCCAACTTCAAAAAAGCCCCTGGTAATCAGCTGGGAGCTTGTAGACCCCAGACAGTCCCTTGGTGGATTGTGGGAATGTTCCAAGAGAACTTTTTTTTTTGTCAAAAGAATGCAAGAAGTTTAATTACAGTATGGCCCATGGAGGTAATATTCATTTGTCAAAGTGGAGCCCGTTGTGTGAGGTTGTAGCTGCCACGGCCTGCTTTCCTTAGGGCAGGACGAGCCTGGGGCCTGTGCCCTGGGCAGGGACAGCAAGAATGCTTTGAATGCCTCCTCTGCATGTGGCTTGGGTTTTACTACTGGCCACTGTGGGCACTTTAATTAATAAATGTCCACTGCTTGTCATTTGTCATTAGCAGAACAGGAGGGGTTGGAGGTGGGGCAGCCACGAGGGCAGGGAAGGGTCTCTCAAAGCTAGGTGCATGGATAAATTAAAGTTTCAACCATCAATCTCACGACCAGCTCCTGTCGGGCAGCCCACGTTGCTTCCCTGTTGATCAGAGGCCAACCTCGTGTCTCCGGCAGGGCCCCTCAGCAGCTGGCAGGGGGTGCAATCAGTGATCATGTTTTCCACTTGAAGTCTCAGGGAACAACTGGCTATCATGGGGGGAGCACAGAGGAGAGAGTGGAGTGCGTCTGGAGGGTCGGTTCCCACTGAGGCCACAAACTTGAACTCTAAGGCGGATCCGTCCTGCGGCTGGATTTTGTTTGGCCTCAACAAGGTTTGAAACATTGAAAATGTTTACCAAAAAAAAAAAAAAAAAAAAAAAAAAAAAAAAAAAAAAAAAAAAAAAAAAAATCTGTGCTTCCACAACTAACAGTAGCTAAAATGTGGAAGGCACCAAAATACCCATCAACAGACAGATGGATACATAAATTATGGTATTTATACACGATAGAATACTACAGGAGGCTTTGTAGGTAAATGGAGTCAACTTGAGGCCGTCATGCTTAGCGAAGTGAGTCAGAAGCAGAAGGTGAGATATTGAATGATTTCTCTGATATGAGAGACCCAGATCACAATTATTTCGTAGAACTTAATGTGGGGAATAATGGGAACTAGGGGGGAGAGGGAAGAAGAGGGTGGGGGGGAAAGAGAGAAGGGAAGGATTTGTAACTTCGTCATGATATGTATGTGCACAAAATACTCAAGATTAATGTATACTTTATGTTTTGCACTTATACATATCAATAAAATGGGGGGAAATCTGAGTTTCTAGATTCTATTAAAAAGCAAACGATAGCGCAGCCAAATCCTCTTTTTCATCAGGGCAACAAGCAGCTCACATGTGTAGGGATACCACATGACATTGGATAGGTCGAGCTGCCAAGATACCGAGACCATTGCTGTACCAAACTGCAGTCGCGTGGGCTCCCTTCATTTCCTGCGCCTCCCCCAACCCCAGACAGCACTCATCTACCTTTGTCACTGTGGAGTGAATAGCTGGGATTTAAAAAATCTGCTTTGCAGATTTCTGTATCTCCAAATGCATATTCCTTAGTTACTTTCTCGTTGCCAGAACAGAATACCCAACATCTACAACTTAAGAGAGGAAAGATTTATTTTAGCTCACAGTTTCAGAAGGTCACAGTCCATTCGTGGGTGGCTGATCATGGGGAAGAACATGGAGGAGACTAAGCTGTTCAAGCATGGCAGATGGGAGCCAAGTGAGGGAGGAGGGTGGAACTGGCGTGCTCCCTTCTGGGTTATGTCCCAGGGATCTGCCCCTTCCGGGTTAAGCCCCAGTGAGGCATCCCTTCCAGGTCACATGCTCAGTAATGTGCCACGCAGTCAGAATTGTCCCTAATCCAACCCCTGCTTGAATCTATAAATTACCACCTGCCTGTCTTCCACTACACACCTATAATCCAGAACAGGTTCCACCTTTTAATAGTACGTAGAATCCATAGGTAACCCACAACATCCAAATTTACATGAGGCTTTTTTGGGGGAACATTCCAGATCCAGACCATAACAACACAAGACGTTCCTGGCACACAGCAAGCACTTGACACATCCTTTTCAGGTGGCTTAATTAATAAACAGAGAATTTGAGATGATTCAGATCTGTCATCAGGCTGCTGGTAGTGCCGTGGAAAAGATGGTGTGAGCCATAGTTAGAGCTTGTCCATTGTTCTCCATTCTCCAAGGGTCTCCACAGGAAGTAGTGAGTGAGAATACACCGAGTTGAAAGCCAGAAAGCCAATTATAAGCCTTTCCCACCACCCTTCTCACTGAACTCCCAACCCCCACTCATCCCCAGTCAAGGCTAACTTCAAAAATTCCCTGGTAATTAGCTGGAAGCTTCATTACTAAGGTCCCTGGTAACAGGTGGATCTGAGCTCAAGAACCAGCTCCACCACTCATTGTCTGTGTGTCTGTGTATGACTGGAGATGGAATCCAGGGCTTCACATGTGTTACCACTGAGCTATACCTCTAGCCTGTATCTATCACAACTTCAAAATCTCAGGCAAGACCCTAGGTTCCTCTGAAGCCCCTTTTCTGTTCTGGAAGTCCTACATAAAAGTAGCAGCAGCCGGGTGTGATGGGTGTCGCACATCTGTAATTCCAGCAGTTTGGGAGGCTGAGGCAGGAGTATCACAAGTTGGAGCTCAGGCCAGGCTCCTTGGAGGCTTAGCAAGAGCCTGCCTCAAAATTTAAAAAGTAAAAAGTGAGAAGGGGCTGGAGATACAGTTCAGTGCAAAGGCCCCGGGTTCTCCTCTCGTACCATACAAAAAGAATGAGTAGTACCTGCTATCCAGGGCTGACGGGAGAGTGAAATAGAACAAGGCTCGTGAGGGGCATCACACTGTGCCTAGCACACAGCCTGGGCTCAACAACTCACTATTAACACTACTATCCATCCCAAGAACTTGGGCGGAGGCTTTGTAACGTGAATGTGACACAGTGCTTGATTTTGTGACGGTAAAGTCTGGGACGAGCAGCAGAGGTTGCGGGAGTCAGGATCAGCTAGTTGGTGCTGCAGTAACAAATGATCCCAGGGTCTCAGAGGCATTGAGTA
The DNA here is from genome assembly GCA_004027205.1 of Ctenodactylus gundi. Lineage (NCBI taxonomy): Eukaryota > Metazoa > Chordata > Mammalia > Rodentia > Ctenodactylidae > Ctenodactylus > Ctenodactylus gundi. The sequence continues at coordinate 32,756 of PVKB01005431.1, forward strand.
CTGAGGTTTAAGTTCATTCCTCTCTCGTGTTTCCTGCTGGCAGCACGGTTTGTGTCTGGTACGGGGCCACCTGTTGTGGTTAGGATCTAGAATGTCCCCAAAAAGCCTCATGTTTGGAATCGAATCATGGCGGTCAATCCATTCATTTCTGGTGCCGTGGGAGGTGGGGCCGGGTCAGAAGGGGTTTGATCCTGGGTACAAGGAGCATCTGATCACTGGGTCGTGACCCAGAAGAGTATATGCTATAGCTCCGCCCTGTCTGTCCATGAAGTGAGCAGCTTCTCGCCAGAGAGGCCTCTACCACATGCCTGCACCATCGCCAGCCTCTTGCGAATGCACTGAGACCTCCTGAAACGGGGAGCTAAATTAAACCTTTCCTCCCTTAAGTTGTGGGTGTCAGTGTCAGTATCATGTCTGAGCAACGCAAACGTCACCGAGACACCGTCTCCGTCTTCGTATGGGAGTCCAGGGAGCCATGGCTGTCACAAAGCTCTGCTTCCCCAGAGCTCGCCCGCCCCGGCTCGGGCCGGCACAAGGCTCACTTCCGAGTTTGAGTGAGGCGACTGGGTCAGAGAAGCAGAGTTCTCCCAGGAGAGGAGGGATCTCTGTGAACAATGGCACCGTGGGCCGAGGCATGCCAGCAAATAATGACAGCGTGTGCCAAGCGCCTGGTGCAAAGAAGGGAGGGGGCTGACTGCCTGGAAGGTAGGTGCGGAGAAAAGGGGAGGCAGGGAAAGCTTCCCGGAGGAGGTGACCAGCAATGTGATCTTGAAGGAGCAAGAGTCACTGAGCAGGAAAAAAAAAAAGGACAAAGGAATACTTAGAAGAAGAGAAAAAGGCAAATGTCCAGGAATGACACTGTGAAAAGGCCTTATGTGCTCTTGGAGCACCAGGAAGGGGCTGGTGGCTCCCCGCAGGTGGGTAGGGCTGTGTCGCTTTCACCTGCAGGCTAAGTGGGGCTGACCACGGAGAATCCGCAGGAAGAGGCGAGGTTTGCGAGGTTTGCTTGCGGCGCTGTCACCAGATAAGAACTGTCCCCAAGGGAGCTGGAGCCCCTTCCCGCGCCCCGCGCACCCGCCTGACCCCGCGCCAGGAGACCTGGAGGGGCGGATATTTGTCTGTGATATGATTGTAATTTGGGCCCCTTTTGGCCGCAGTAAATTGTCCTTGTTTGCACAGCGCCAGGCTGAAATAGCCCGGCGCGCGCGGCCCAGGAAATGAGCTCAGGGCGAGGGGCGGCGGGAGCGCGGCGGGGCACCGGCCACCGGCGCCCGGGCGGCCGCGTGGGGGCGGCGCGGCTATTTTTTCATTCGACCGATTTCAACAGGTAATTTGAATGATGAGCGTGAAAACGTGCCCCCGACGCTGTCTCCCCGAGAGCTGCGATCAAGGTGGAGACGCGGGATTGGGGCCTCGGGAGGCTGCGCCGGCACCTGCCTCGGGGCCGGCGTGGGGCGAAGGAGGAGCCCGGGCTGCGCCGCGACCAGCCGCTCCGGCCACCAGCCGCGGCCGCGCAGAGGGCAAAATCCGGGTTGTTTGGGTTTTATCGGTTACAATTTTACAACAAGGATTGCCGCTAGGACGGAGCCATGGAAAGACACTTGAAGCACACTTGAAACCACCGCCTGCCACCTGTTTAAATTCCCCCAGGTTCTGGCCCATCTTCCCCCCGGGAGATTTATCCTTGCGCCTTCTCCAAAACTTTCTAAACGCTCCCTGTCGCCCTTCTGACCAGTGGAGTTAGGGTGTTTCGTCGGCCAGCCATCATAATTTACAGGGCCACCCGCCTTTGCTGGCTGCCAAGCTGTCTCTCGTTATTCCCTGTCATAAATAACGCCCCAATAAATGTCTTCGTAGATACAAAATTGTTCTCTCTTCCTCGTGAATTATTTTCTTGGGATTAATTCCCAAGAGGAAGATGATTGGGCCAAAGGCTGGGAGCATTTTTATGTCCCTGGCTATCACTGCCAAATTGCTTTCCAAAAGGGCTGTGTCTGATAATTTATAGTTGTAAAAGAAGGAACTAACCAAATGTGTACAATGTACTTCTCTATCCGCGCACACAGGGCATGACCTGGGGGACTGAGGAGGAGGTGGGTGCCTCGGCAGCTCCGGCTAGCAGCAAGGTAGAGGTGCCCACAGAGGGACTGGGCGATGTGGGGCTGAGAGAGCCTCTTGTTGAGCAGGGTTTTTTTCTGGAAGGTGGCACCTTGCATTTCTGGACTCCCTCTTCTGAGATCCTCTCTGCTTCCTGGCCCCCACCTCACTGTCCCTTCTTCAAGGTCTGTCCTGCCAGGGCTGCCTGGGACCTGGGCCACCATAGGCCCTAAGATGGCATCATTTGCTGAGCTGGCTTCAATATGAATGGGACCCATTTGCTCCTCCGGCTTCTTGTGGTCGAAGAGGGCAGCTGGGGTATGCACTCTAATGACACCTGGGAAGGAGCTGTCTCCCCCACGGTAGATCCAGTCCCTGCCGGTAGGAAGGAAGGAAGCCTCCGAAATTCTGCAGACTGAGGCGGAGAGATTCAGCAGAAGACAACACACGTGTTGGCCTCTACTGCTCGCGCCACCCAATTTGCCAATGTTCTTCCTTGGCATAATTGTTTTGGTATCCCTCAGCTGACACCATGAACAATATTTTTACTTTCCTGGCCACACTGTAGGAAGAAAGCACCTGTTCAGGGTTTTAATTTGATTTCTCCACCTCTATGGAAACTGTGTGTTCTTGGGACAAGCCACTCAGGGAACATGGATTCCAACGGTACTGACAAGTTGGGGATCAGCCACATCACTGCCGTTGTAAGAGGCAGAAGCCCTGGGAGGGTCTTGCCTGCGCTCACACGTCCTTCTCTGATGACTATCCCATGAAGAAGGGAGACAGAGGTCGTCCTGGCAGGGGGACCTCTCAGGGGTGGGCAGAAGGTGGGTGCTTGGGGAGGGCATCACACCCAGAATCTCCCCACTCAAACTTCAGCTACTGTCCCAGGCTCCAGCTGGTGGTCCTGGTGTCCCCTGTCAGGTGACAGTCACGCCTGCCTGTAAGCGAGGAAGGAAGGAAACCACTGCTTCCCCCAGCACCGGAAGCCCTCAGCCTCGTGGCCTCCTTCACGTCTTCCTCCCTGGGCCTTTCCAGCCACGGTGCAGAAGAGCTCTCTAGACCAGTGACCCTTGGGCACCTGCTGAGTGACAGCGGATGTGACATGAGGGTCCTGGCTGCTTGCTCTTAGGCTGTTCTTCTCCTACTTTAGAAAAGCATCCTGAAAAGGAATCCTGAGTGATAACAGTAAACAGTTACCACTTCTCCAGTCCCTAGGGAGTGCCCAGCCCCACGTGAGGCCCTCATACCCGTCATCTCCCTGAGCTGGCACTGTGCCCCCGGGTGCATTTTTGAGGAAGAGAAAAATGAGGATCAAAGGGGTTAAATAATTTATTCAAGTTCAGACAGCAAAGAACCCAGTAAAGCCAGGTATTATGGTTTGGATCTGGAATGTCCCCAGAAAAGCTTCCTGTATTGGATATTATTAGTTCTCTATGGAACCACACGCTGTGAGCAGTTGGGGCCTGGTCAGGAGTGGGGGATTCTGGGCGTATGGTGAATTGGGGCATGTAGTAGGTTGTATGTGGCACATTGCTAGGCATGTGACCTCGAAGGGGTAGGACACTGAGGCTTGACCTAGAAGGGGCAGTCACTGGTGCTGGACCCGAAGAGTATAAACTAGCTCCGTCCCTCCGCCAGGACTGGACTTCCTGCCCGTGACGCCCGGAAGAGCCCCTCCGCCGTGTGCTTCTGCCATTCCCTGCTTCCCCCTAAATAGACTGAGACCGTCTAAAACTGTGAGCTAAATAAACCTTTCCTCCCTTAAGTCGTGGATGTCAGGTGTTCTGTCACAGCAGTGAGAAAGTAACTAAGACGCGAGGACTTGAGCCTCTGTGTCAGCCATAGATAGTGCCGGAAGGAAGAGGAGAAATCTGTGCTTTGTCCCTGATCCTGACTGTCCCCAAGGACTGTACCTTCTGCAGACTTTCCTTTCCCTCTTTCCTCTATGAGGAGTGACCGCCCCTATTGTGGTTTGAATTTGGAAATGTCCCCCAAAAGCCTCATGCATTTGGATGTTATGGACTAGGTATGTGGCAGAAAATAGGCGTGTGGATTGGATTATAGATTACAGGTGCGCGCTGGATCATGGATGACAGGCCTGTGGCGGGGGCTCACAGCAGGCAGGAGCAGAACACTCCAGGCTGGACCCAGAAGGGGCGGATCGCTGGGACAGGACCCGGAAGTATAGATGCTGCTTCCTTCCGTCCTTCTGGGACTTGACTCGGCTTCCTGTTTGCAATGCTGCCAGGATCGGCCTCCACCTCCGACTCTGCCATGTGCCTCCACTGTTGCCAGCTGCCATGAATGGACGGTGACCTTCTGAAACTGTGAGCTAAAATAAACCTTTCCTCCTTTAATTTGTGGATGTCAGGTTTTGAGTCACAGCGATGAAAAAGTCAGACCTCCCCATGGGAGTGTGACTCAAGAGCAGAGCGCCTGCCCGGCTTGTCGAGTCTCCTCAGTCCTGTACTCAGGAGAGAGGTGTGCCCAACGCCACAGGGTCTGTTACGGGCGGGAGAGCTGTTAGAAAACACCAGCCGCTAGCCTAGCAAGTGCTGAGAACCCAAGTTTGATTCCCCAGCACCACATAAACTGGGCGTGGTGGTGCATGCCTGTAATTCCAGCACTTGGGAGGCTGAGGCAGGAGGATTACAAGTTAGAGGCCGTAAGACTCTATCAAAAACAAAACAAGGTAAAGGCCCTGGGTTCAGTCTCCAACACCACAAAAATAAATAGGAAAATACAGCCTCACTCTTTTGGCCAGATTTTTTAATTTATTTATTTATTTATTTTGGTGTGGTAAAAAAAATTCACATGACAGACTCGCAGTGACCGAAGAGGCACACACATGGCTGGAACGTGCCAGACTGGTTGCTGTCACTGTGGTTATCTGTTAACTGTCACAATGAACAGCCCCCTGCTTTGGGCGGGTTGTGTGCCCACCTGACAGATGAGGAAATAAAGACTCCAAGAGATTCAATGTCCCTCCCTCTGAGTGGCAAAGTGGACACTCAGGTCCAGGTGTGTGTCTGATTTCGATGTCCCTGAGCCTAATGAGGTCCCTCACTGCCCAGGCTGCTTCTGTGCCCCAGTGTCACCTGCCAGCTGGAGCCACAATGCTGCCTAGAAAGCCTCTGCTGCAGGACAGGTGTCAGGCCAGCAAGGCAGGGCAGGACCTGAAAGTGCTGTGCCAAGGAGTGTCCAAACCCCCCCAGCCCCACCTCCCCCCGTGAGCCTCCTGCAGGCTGGGCACTTGTCTCTGCTGTCTCAGGTAAAACTCTGGAAACCTCAACCCCTCATTACCGCCTGGCATAGGGCACCTTGTGGTTTCCGGGTGGCTTGTATTGACTCGCGCAGCCTTCATAGGACATGAGTCTGGGCTAAATTTAAGCCCCGTCACAGACAATTTAACAGTTTTCTGTGGGGGGATAATTTAATGGTAAGCCATAATTACTGATACAACTGATACCTTAATTCCCAAAACAATCTGTGGAGGAGTGTGGAATTCAAATCAGTCCAATTAGAATTCTATCTTCTCATAATAAAATACAGTGTAATTGCTAATTGCCCCCTGGCTCACAGTATTTTAAGGAAGAAAAAGTTGGTTTTGTTTTTTAATATGGCTTTTATTTTAAAGTGTTTGTTTTTAATTTCAGGCCAAGAGAAGGAAAGAGTCCAGGTCTCGGTTCCTGGGGCTCCCATGGGGACCCAGTGTTTCTCCTCTTGGTCAGAGCAAGAGGCCTAAGAGAAGCCACCAGTGCAGGGGTCACTGGCTGTATGGTCTTAAAGACTGTCAGGCCTTAGCGAGATTGGAATAAGGTCTGTTGATATAAGTCACTTGAGCCGTAGAGTACTTTTGAGTTGACAAAGCATTTGGCTGAGAAGGGGAACCAGACATGTGTAAGTACAATGTGAAACTATAGGATTTGGGGCAAGTTAGTTACCTTTGGTGTGACTCAGCATGCTAATCTGTAAAACACGTACAATAATTGACCTTCATTGTGGTGGTTGCTGTTATTATCCTAAACTCACTCATTTATTCATTCAGGAAACCTATACTGAGCATCCCTTATCCAAAATACTCAGAAGCGTTTCAGATTCCAGAGGGGTTTTTTTCTGAATATTTCATAACATTTACATAGACATTACTGATTGAGCATCCGGAACCAGAAACCTCCAAATCCTAAAAGCTCCCAAATCGGAACCTCTTTTGAGTACCAACATGACATTTGAAAAGCTTAAGATTTCGAAGTGTTTCGGATTTCCAGGTGAGGGATGCTCCTCCTGCATTATACCCAGGCAGTGTTTCTTCTTTTATTAGCCTGTAGCTGTGACGCATCAGAATACCGATCAGCTTGAGAAAAGGGTGCGCTTCCAGTCACATCTTGACCCTGTTTACTCCCCTTCTCCCTCCTCCTCCCTCTCCCCTTTCCCTCTCCACAGAGTCTGTCTTCTTGCTTTCTTCCATCTCTCTTTTGCTTCTTAAAAAAACAGTTTTTTTTCATATTAGAGAAACCACGGGATATTTAACTTCTGTGTCTGATTTATTTTGCTAAGTATGTTGGTCTCAAGCTATACCAATTTTCCTACAAAAAAATTCAAACTTATCTTTCTGACAGAGTAGTATTCCATTGTGTAAATACGCCATGCTGTCTTTATCTGTCCATCTGTTGATGGACATATCGGCTGCTTCCGAGATGTGGCTATTATGAGCTGTGCTGCCGCTAGCATGGTATGCGTGGGTCACTCCTGTAGGATGACTTTGGCTCTTTTGGGAAGATCTCCAGAAGAGGTACAGCTGGGTGAAGTGGGATATCTCTTTTCAGTTTTTGAGGAATCTCTGCACTGCTTTCCATAGGGGTTGTACCAGTTCACTGTCTACCAACAATGTAGAAGCTTCCTTTCCCCCCATAATCTCATCAGCGTCAGTTGTTTTTTAAGTTCTTGATACCAGGTCAGGCACAACTTTAAGTGCTGAGGACACACCCGTGAATGAAACTGACAGCACCCCTGCCTTGTGGAGCAGACACCCCAGTGGAGAAACACAGTAATGGACAAATAAATATGTGAGCCTGGCCCTGTGGGGTCAAGGTGAAGGGTACTGGTCAGTGTGATATAATCCAGATGACCTCTTGGAGGAGGTGGCTATCTGCTGCTGGCAGATTGAATCACAGAGAAGGAAACTGAGGCTCAGAGGTTCACCTTTGGGCAGCATGTATACAGCCAGTGTGGAGGAGGTACGGGGGGCTGATCTCCAGGAGACAGGAGGCACCCATTGCTCAGAGGACCACCACAAGGGAGGTACGAACTGGGCTGCTGGATCACAGCTCTGTCCCTTTAGTCTGGAAGGGTCCTAATGATTGCCTAGAAGCCACAGGGGAAGCCTACAGACCTGGCTCAGGCCTGGCCTTGGATGACTTGCTGTGTGGCCTCAGACAGCTCCTTCACCCCCCACCCCAAGTTTGCATGTTTTCCTATGTAAACAGGGAACAAGAAGACTTAGGCCACAGGGTCATTGTCAAGGCTCATGTGGGATCAGGCACATCAAGAACATGACACATGCCAAGCCTGCTTCCCTCCCACATTGAGGCCCAGAGAGCAGAAGCGATTTGCCCAAGTTCAAGCAGCATCTTGAAAAGGAATAGGTCCAGGGTTTTCCTCACCAGGTCCTGGCTTCCTCAGTGGCACAGTGGAGGGTCTCTGTAGGACAGTGCCGACAGGCGGCAGCCTAGAAAAGAAATTTCCAAGGAAGGAGGAGGAGGGTCATGTACAGAGACACCCACATTTGCCGTGTGTTTAAGTTAGTCCCAAACAAGCTGCCCCACTTTTGAACTCAGGCTTTTATTTACTTTCAGTGGCTGGGCATGTCGGTGACTCCCTCCTAAAAGTGACAGGGCTGAATTTGGAGTTTGGGAGACTGGTTTCAAGGGAGACATACCCCTGCAGGACAACCTCCTTGTGCTGAGAAGCCCTCTGGCATTCCCAGACAGGCCCTCCCCTTCCCCTTTTGACAAATCCCACTTCCCAGCTGGTACCCAGGGGTCTCCAAGATTAAAAACCTGGTCACCCACTGGTTATGGGGCAAATAGCCCCGATTCCAAGAGGCTCTGGGGGCCTGGGAACCCAGCAAGGGGTGGGCAGGCACCTGCTGACCCTGTCTTGCCCAGGGCAGGTCCATTCACTGCTGCGGAGAAGTGGGGGCCTGCAGGACGGGGGTCACCTGAGGTCCCTGCACCTCTACAGTAATCACCAGGCTCTGGCTGGCCACTGCCCAGACCACCTCATTCATGGGAATGTGGTTCCCGCCAGGGCAGGGCTTGGCCTGCCACTCAGGGTCCCCTTCCCACGGCTGAGCCATGGGGGAGGGCTGCAGGGTGGAGTACACAGAAGAAACACAGAGACTCAAGGCCGCTGGATCTAGAAACTGAAACTGACCGTGTGAGAAGACCCTTGGGACGGAATTCACGCAGACCTGCCGTGCCCTCAGAGAGCCATCTGGATATAATTTCACTGCTGTGATAGCAGGTGTAACTGGTACACTGAACTAACACAGCTCCTAATATCACAAACTAGTATAACTTAGTTTCTGTTCCTACTTCCCTGGGGGAGGGGTATCTCCTGTTTCTGAGGGCCAGCTGTTGTGGTCCTGTGGCCTTGCTGCTCATCCTTCAGCAAAGAAGCACCCCGATGTCACTTGACGTCCTAAGTACCACCTCAGTTCAGAGACTGGAATGCCTGGTCCAAGACTATAACAGAAAGGTACCCAAGGAGGTGATGTAACGTCTCCGCCCTGGCCAGAACCTGTGCAGGCGGGGATGTAGAAGGCCCTGTTGTATCTGGCTGTTCCCACCTCCACCCCCAGTCACCCACCTCACAATGACCAGGAGCTAGTGACACCCCAGCTGAGGGGAAACTCCCTTCTGCCTCCGGTTAGGCAATAATCAAGAAGCCCAGGCTCACCATCTACTTGCCAACCAACCACATCTTAAGCTGGACCCATTTTACTGGTGGGGATACTGAGCCTCAGGTAGATTAACGAATGTGCCTGGCAATACTCAGTAAGCGGCAGGGTTTGAGCCTCTAACTAAGCTTTCTAATCACAGCGGGAAATAAATGTCCTTACATAGGGCAGACCACGCTGGGTCCAAGAAGGCGGGTCAAGCTGCAGTGACAGTGTTGCCACTGGTGATTTTTGATCAGTGGGTCTCAATTAAACACACACAGTACCTACTAAAATTACTTGGCCAAGTGGCATAATGATAAGAGGGCCTAGTTCTATTGTTTACTAGTGACTTTAAAGACATTATTTCACTTTTTGTCTTATTCCCTTATCTGCAAAATGGGTATAGTGACCATGGCTGGTCCTAGGCTGGTTGTGCCCAGGACATGAGCTTATTTACATATGGATGTGGCCCTTAAAGCAGGGTGGGTCAGAGTGTTGGCCTCAGTTTTCAGGAGCTGGGAGACTTCAGGTCTGGGGAAGGGAGCCAGAACAGAGGCCGGGACTCTCTCAGCAGCTGCCAGCCCTGAGCAGTGACCCACTTGCCTGCTGCCCTCTGAGTGTGACTGACAAACAGGAAGGGGGGACTTGCCTGCGTGCCTCTGTCACCCCCACACCCGTGTGCTGGCCCCAGTCCTCTTCTCCGCTCCAGGCTGCGGTAAACTTGGACAGTACTGCTCTGGCCACAAACCACAGTCCATCACCACTTGCACCATGGTGAGTAGCAAGCACATTTGTAATTGATAAAATCGGGGAGGGGGGGCGGGGTGAGATCCCGTTGCTGAGATGTTTAGTAAAGAAAGCCTGGGCCTCCGGCTGAGCTTTCTCAGACCGTACCTGAAAGGTCTCACCAGCTAGCTTTATTATTATTATTATTATTATTATTATTATTATTATGTTTTTAAGCACTAGGGATTGACCTTTGCACTAAACTACATTCTCTGCTCTTTTTAAAAATGTCTGATTTGGAGACAGGATCTTTATAAGTCCCAGAATTGCTCAGGCTGGGCTCAAACCTGGAGCCCTCCCGTCTCAGCCTTCCAGAGTGCTGGGATTACAGGTGTGTGCCACCATGCCCAGCCTGGTGTTATTATTTTTCATTGAAATTCTGCTTTATTATTTGAAAGTCGTAATTTGAACAATATCGAGCGTGGAGAAGGCAGCAATGACTTAGAAGCGTACAACTCAAAAATTGCACAATAATCAACAAAACTCAAATGAATCTCAGACTTCAACACAAGAGGGGTAGTGTTCAGGAATTTTAAAATTGTATTATGTATGCAATTTTAGCTTTCTTTTTGCCTAAAAATTTTATATATATATATATATATATATATATATATATATATATATATATATATATATGTTGTTGCTCATGCATGAAAATGGGGCCACCTTGAATCAACAGTGCTTAGTGAAATGGACCAGACGCGAAAGTCTGATTATAGACAGATATCCCTCTTGTGAAATGCACACAATAATGGCATAAAAAGCCCTCAAATGAAGCACAGGGTAAAAACAGGAGTAATCATCAGCTAAGAAAAAGGTGAACCTCTGGGAAAAGGGGCGGGCAGAGATGCTTATTGTTGTTATTTTTAAACTCATTTTGAAAAGTTTCAATTTTATCAGAAAGGGGTGGGAATAGTCTACAGGTCCACATTTTTATCTCCTAGATTATTTCTAATATTCTGCCATGTTGCTTCAGCTCTCTCTCTCTCTCTCTCTCTCTCTCTCTCTCTCTCTCTATATATATATATATATATATATATATATATGTCTAATAACAATTATATCCTTATCCTTAGTCATTAATTTTGCTGAATCATTTGTAAGTTGCAGCAATCAGGACCTTCACTACCCTACTCTAGAATTCAGGAATGTTCTCTTACATGCCTGAAGAAGGATAACCAACATCAGGACATTTAATGCCAATATCCTGGTATGCTCTACCCAGTCCGTGGGTAAGCCTCATTGGTTGCCCAGTACCACCCTACAGCAACCTTCCCCCGACCCACTGAGCCAGACCAGCCTGTCAATAGTCAGAGCTTCAAGTGTTGTCGTGCCGTGGCCGGTGCTGTGACTGCTGGCCAGGATCCCAACTCAGGCAGGAACCATGACCACCTGCAGAAACCAGGCCAAGCTCGGATGGTAAGTCAGGCCAGATATCAGAGCTGGCTCAGCCCAGGGAACCCTAAGAGCTGCTTCCAGAAGATTCCTGGGAAGTTGGGGGATGGGATTGAGCGGAAGAGCAGGCAGGACATTGGTTCTCACAGGTTCCAGGATCCCAAGGGAGTTAAGGGGTCCCACACTTCCTGTCACAGCATGACGTGAGTGAATGAAGCAGGAGTACCACATTAGGAAGACCAGGAGGAAACCACCGACCTTCAGATCCAGGAGCTGGGGGAGAAGGACAGCTTCATCATTGATTTATGCTAATTGGCCAGTTTGTCCATTGAGCAAATGTTACTGTGCCCTCAGTATATACCCATACACTATAAAAGGACCCTTTTGGTCCGGAGGGTAAAGTTGGGATTTAGGCCCAGGCCCAGCCAGGCGGTATTTATGTTCAACTGGGAGGTGTGACAGTTTGCATTGTTGTCAAGAAAGTAACCACACAGCTGCTCTGCCCTACACAACAGGTGTCAGGGAAGAGACTCTCCCGTCCCTCTGCAGTGAGGCCGCCAGGCCTCCTCAGCTCCTAGAGGGTCAGGGTGTGCGCTGATCATGCAAATCGTGTTGGAAGCTTTGGCTTTGAAGCATCTGCCATTCTCCATGAGAAACACACGGTCCGGGGAGCCGCTAGCCTAAAGAGGATGCAGAGATACACCAGCCACGGAAGTCCTGCCCCAGCTGTGCCACAGACTCTCGGAGACAAAAAACCGATGCCTGTCGTCGGCGTCTCTAAGTTCTGGAGTGCTTGTTACGCAGCTGACTGCGATGGGCAGAGGCTGATGTCACAGCCCTCATTCTTCTCTTCACAGAGGCTCCCCTCCTTGTCCTGGGACCCTTCCCCACCTCAGGCACCCTCAGCCTCGTCTCTGCTCACCCTTCTCTGTCTCCGGGGTCTCAGCTCTCAGCTGTCAACTTTCAGCTCCTCCCAGCAGCACCCTTGGCCTTGAAGTGGGAACAGCTTCGATTCTCTAGCCCCTCACGGAACCCTGGGAATTCTGTTATTAACTTCCTGCTTAGACCTGTCCCCTAGAATGGCCTGTGTTCCTCTCACGCTGGACACGGCTTTAATATGGGACATGGAGAGGGGCCTCTCCGAGCGTCCACCAGGCTACTAGCCCCATTTTCCCAAAATGTCCCCTTTTGTCCCTACTCTTGCGTGGCTCACCCCGTGGAGCAAGGAGCTCTCCTCTGCCAACACTGAGGGGCTTCTGCAGTGGGGTCTCAGCTGCCTCTGCCCCAGCTCCTGTCTGCCAGGCTGGACCACTGCAGTTCAGCCTGGGCTCCCACAAGTGTTGCTCCCTGGTGTCCTCCAGTCCTGCCTTTAGGCCAGTGGCTCTCTGCTGAGGGCTGACTGTGTGCAGGGCACCTGGGGTGCTGCACACCTAATTAACTTAATGAAGTTAAGCCTACTGGGTGCCACTGAAACCCTGTGTACCTCTCCCTCCCTTCCTTGGGGGCGATGTCACTCAGGGCCTCAGTGACCAACGCCTCTCCTGCGGCTTTGCCGGTTGGCACTTAGGTACATCTTGCCTAAACCAAGAGTTCCCTTTTTAATTACAAAAGTCATGCATACTTCTTGTGGCAAATACAGAAAGGAAGGAAGCGAAAATAATTCCATAACCAAAGAACGCAGCAAGGCTTCCTTTATAGAATGCGTCCTCAGCCACCTGCCTTCCCTACAAACCCTCACAGGGGAGGTGGCCGTGGTCATTCCCCAGTGGGAGACGCCAAAATGGGATCAACCTCTTTTCTGGAAGTGGGTGGAGTTTTCCAGGGGAAGGGAGTAGAGAAGAGAGAACTTAAGCGACTTGAACTCCAAAGGGGAAGCGGGAACCGGGGACACAGAGGGAGCACCCTTGCCAAGAGAGAGGTTAGAGCGGGCCAGTGGAGCCCCAGAAAAGAGGACAGAAGGCCCCACTCTTCCTTCCTCCACCTACTATGTAGCCTTGAGCACACCCCTCCGCCTCTTTGCGACTCAGGATGCTCCTGATGGAGCAAGCGCCGCCACATTGTCCTTCCCTCGCCAAGCTGTGAGGACCTTCGAATGGCGAGGAAGTCCTTCGTAAATGGCGGGAAGCGTGTGGGCCTGTGTCCTGGATCCCTATCTGGGAACGGTGCCCCTGGAGGACAAGAACCGCATGTATTCAGATTTCTTCTCCGGGCACCCCAGTCCCCAGTACTGAGCAAAGCGGGAATAAGAAACTCGTTTACCATGCACCTACTATGTGACAGGCACTCTGCTGGGCCTTGCACGTGTGGACAGAAGGAACCTGGGAGCTCAGATCCTCCCCGTACACAGGCGCGGAAATCAAGGCTCTTCAGGCTGACTTGACACTTACAGAGCGACAGAACCAGGAGGCAGGCCCGGAGGGGTGAGGAAGGCAGTGACACGGAGTGAAATGGGGCAATGGCCAGCAGGATGGAGAGCTGGCCTGTGCTGGGTCTTGTCCCCACTGCACTGCTGTCATTTGCAGGGTGGGGGGTGGGCGGCTCCTCGGGGATCTGTAAGCAGCACACGGACAGCCCATTCCTGGACGTGGTGTGAAAGCCGGCCCCAGGGCCCAGGCGTAGGGATGTGCCAGGTGGGCCTTGCCATAGTTGCCCAGCTGGGCCACCCTGCTCCAGGAGCTCCGGCCACTCGTGGGTATTCTGGCCCAATTCCTTCCCAGGCTGCTCTGGGGTGGCAACATCCCAGCTCTGCTATAAATAGTGTCTCTCCCGGGCCCCAGACGGCCAGTTGGCAAACACTGTAATTTGCTGAAAAGTTTGGAATGTGTCTAAAAATGAAGGTGGCAAATGAGACCAGCCTTGAGGGGGTGCGACCAGCCTATCCATTTCAGAGGAGGCTGAGCCTCTGCTGCTCCTGCCCAGCGTCACCGGGTGTGCTACAGGCGAGGCCCGGGGAAGGGGGCCGAACCTGAGTCTAGGAAGTAAATATTATGGTTTCCGCCCACAGAGGCCACCTCCGACCCTCCTGTCCCGAGGAGGAGAGGGGCGCCGCTGCTCCGTGCCTTCTGGGGATGTGCTAGCTAGACTGAAGAGGACATAGGGATCTTGAAAGCCACAGGAATCCCCAAAATAATGTTGCTCAACTTCCAAATGTGTGAAGGTGGAAACAAAAGACAAAGGCCTAACCGCTGACTGAAGCCAAACCCAGCTGTGACTCAGGTCCCCAGTCCTGGTTGGTGCCGGGCGTTGGACCCAGCCTCCCTGGAGGAGCCAGCTCCCTGAGGGAAACGCGGAAAGGTCCCAGGGGTCCCCGAGGGCTTTCCCACCCTCAGGTAGCGCTCACCCCCTTGAAGGCCTTCCTTTGCTCTCTGTTCTCTCTTGTAGGCCCTTGATTCTCCTCCACGGGAAAAACCAAAGCTTTCAGAACTGTAGATGGAGTGCCAGGAATCCCGTGGTGGGGCCAGATGCAGCACTGGTGACTTTGGGCAAGCCACGCCCCTTCATTAAGCCGTGGTTTACCTGTATGTACAACTATAAACCAATAAAGGCTTCACAGGTACCAATGGGCTTTGTGTTCTCTTTGTCCTTGTAACAACCCTACAAGCAAGATGTGTATTTTACTTCATTTTACAGATAAAGAAACTGAGGCAGAGAAGTTAGGCAACACCGTTTTTAAAGTCTGAAACCAGCTGGAGGCTTAGCTCAGCGGTGAAAGTTCTTGTCCACCAAGCCCAAGGCCCTTGGTTTGATTCCCCAGAATCACATAAACTGGGCACGGAGGAAGGAGTATTGCCAGGAGTTCAGAACCAGCCCGGAGGAGAGAGAGAGAGAGAGAGAGAGAGAGAGAGAGAGAGAGAGAGAGAGAGAGAGAGAGACCCTGGCTCAACAAAGAAGTTTCATACTGCTCTGCCATATGCTCTGAAGTCCCTTTCAGCCCTAATAATTCTGCCTTTCGTGTTTTCAAACGCAACAGTAACTAGTAATGATTCCGTTCACGAAGCGTTGGTGTTTGACAAGCTGGAAAACCTTGTCCTTCCGCAGAAAGCGCCTGCTCCCTGTAGAATCACTTGGTGAGAACCGTGAATGAGTAGCGACATCTCGTGGCCACTTGTAGAACTGCACCCCAACCCCACTGGGGCCCTAATTTTCAGGATCAAAAGCACAAAGAAGGTATTTACAAAGGTATTTTGTTATTATAGACTTAAATATTCATGTAAAGTTTTTAAACCACTTATGTTCCAGGTCATTATCCTAGACCTAGACAACTAGCATATCAAAGGCAGAAGATCTGTGTTTTTAAGTCACAAATGATTCTGTGGCCGTTAAGGGATGCTGGAGTATTGGTCCGAATTTCCCAGTTGCAGCACCAGCAACTGGAACTGTCTAGGCAGCTGACAAAACTCCATCCTTTAGGCATTATTTACGGCAGACAATACTTCCATCTTAATTTGATCTGTGCTTTTTAATGATTTGTGCTTTATCAAGAAATATAATGGCTAGATGTGGTGGTACACATGTATAATTACAATATCTGTGAGTTCAAGCCCAACCCAGGCAGCTTAGTGACTTCATGAGAACTTGTTTCAAAATAAGGTTGGAGAGGTAGTTCAGTGTGTAGTCTCCCTGGGTTCAATCTCCAGTGCAAAAGGAAGAGAGAAAGAGAGGAGGGAAGAAAGAAAGAAAGAAAGAAAGAAAGAAAGAAAGAAAGAAAGAAAGAGAAAAAGAAAAAGGTCTAGAGATGTAGCTCAGTGTAAAGGCTCTGGGCTTGGCTCCCCAATGCCACAAAAAAAGAAAAGATAAACAGTGGGAGGTGGGCAATTGTTAAAAAATTAATATGGAGGGGCTAGAGGAATGGCTCAGTGATTAAAGCGCTTGCCTAGCAAGTGCTAAGTTAAGCACTAAGCACCGAAGTTCGATTCCCCAGCACCACGTAAGCTGGGTGTGGTAGTACACACCTATAATCCCAGCACTTGGGAGGCTGAGACAGGCGGAGTGCCATGAGTTCAGAACCAGCCTGGGCTACAGAGCACGATTCTGTCTCAAAAAAAAAAATAATATGGAAATGAAATCTCTTATTTTGAGTAATGTCTGTGAAATTTTGTTCATGAGTAATAGGTACAAAATTATTTTTCTGTTTCTTTAATGCAGTAATTCTCTGCTGGGGGTAATTTTATCTGCCGGGGACATTTGGAAATGTCTGGAGACATCTCACTGTTGCTACACTGGCCTCTGGTGGCAGAGGCTGGGGATTCTGTGGCACAAGGTGCAATACACAGACTGGACAGCCCCATGACAAAGAGTTATCTGGTCCACAATGTCAGTGGCGTTGTAGCTCAGCAGCCCTGCTTCAGAGAGCACCAAGGGCTCCCAAGGGTAGGCACTGGCTCGTCCATCCTCCCTCTAGGACCTGGCAAGGGACAGTGCTCAGCACACCCTGAACGACAGGACGCAGTGAGAGACGACTTTGAGGAAAAATTATCTGATGTGGGTCCGTTTTAAAACCTCCTTCGTGTGCAGTCCTGGGTGCGTGCCAGCTGGATGGTGCCCGACTCCACCAGGCACCTCCGGAGAGATGGCAGAGGGGGCGTGGTCATAGGGTCCCGTCCTGGTACTAACAGCTTACGCCTCAGCTCATCCAAGCTGTGTGACCTTGGGCAAGGTGTGCAACTTCTCTGGACCCCATCCCCTTCCTCCAAACGGAGAGGCGAATGCTCCTCCCCACAGGTCACTGGGAAGGTTACATAGCAGGACGTGCACAAAACGCCTGAGCCTGAGGGGGCTGACTCCACGGTAGCTATGACTGGAGTCTCAGGACGTCTGGTCTCGCTGCGTGACAAGCTGCTGTCGACTCTGATCGCAAACAATAACGAAGCATCTCTAAGGCGCCAGCAGGCAGAGCCGGAAGTCTCGCAGACCCGCTGATCCAGACGCGCTGAGGGAGGGGCCGGGAAACGTACATTTGTAATAATCTCCTGCGTGATTCTTACCGCTGGCACATTTGGCAATTCTGCCTTGAGTAGGAAGACTCTGGGCTTAAGCTGCCTGGGCTGCCATCCAGCCTCTGCTACTTACTGCTGGGAGGATCTTAGGCAAGTTGCTTAATCACCCCGTGCCTCAGTTTCCCCATCTGTGAAGAATAGCACTACTCCTGGCACCCACAAGACTCAGTAAATGAATCTAGGTCTGATAATTTCTGATTTTCACCTTCTTCCACACAAGGCCTATCCCCTAGAACCATCAGTTTTCTGATGTACCCTTTCCCTCAGTTCCCACGGCTCCTTTGTGGATCTGTCCCCTCTGGCCTCTTACTGGGTCCCCCGAATTCTTGTCCCCATGGCCACAGGCAGTAGCAACAACAGAGGCCACGGTGAAGTTTATTAAAGCACCTTTCCCGTTCCTTACCTTCTGGGCCCCCGTCATCCTCAGGCACCGTCAGGAGCTCCCTGAATCTGAGGCTCTACAAGGAAAGGGGCGCACCCAGCCCACCCTGGGGCCCACCACAGCCTCTGCTGCATTCGCATCCTGCTTGGGAAGAGCCCAAGTTCAAGGGCCTAGACCTGAGGTCAAGGCCCATCACAGCCTGGAACCCGCCCCACCTCCAGCCTTCCCTGCCTCCCCAGCTGGCTCCCCTCTGGCTCTTCCATCCTCCCCGCTGGGATTCAGGCTGCTCCCTGCTGAGGGGTAACACTGGGAGGAGCTGAGCTGGGGTCCTCCCCCTAACCCGGGGCCCACTGATGAATATACTCAGTGCCTCCCCCACGCCCTGAGCCTCTGCTCCCTCCTCCTCCTGCCCCCCATCAGTACCCATTGCTCAGCCAGGTAGTTAGTCTCTGGCTGCCTACGTTCCGACCCCAACTTCTCACATTTACTTTTGTTTTTTGTCCCTTTCTGGGTGGTAGGGATGGGTAAGAAGGTGCTGCCGTCCCTCTGTGCTGGGACCTCGAGTCCCTGAGCAGAATGGGGGGGCGGGGGGGCTGACACCCTAAGTGCTGGGGGGAAATGGAGAAATCACCACTGGTTATTATGACCTCCAGTGACTCCAGGGTTGTCTTCGGGGCTGGTGCCTGAGGCCACTGGTCTCGTTGGAACGGCCCACATTTCTCGCCCTGTGGCCCAGGCTCAGGGGGCTATGGGCAGGCTCTGCTGTGCTGGCACACTGCAGCTCATAGACTAAGGCCGTGCAGGAGCCTGTGGCATCAGAAGCCACAGGGCTGTGGCTCTATCAGCCACGTGAGAGGTCCAACGGACAAGTGACCTCAGAGGCTGTGGGGCAGGATGAAATAACCAGGATTTGGGAGGCCAGGAGGCCACCACCAGGACCGGTGCCCAGCCACATGCCTTAGCTCAGGCCACCCTCTCACAAACAGGGACAAAAAGTTTTAAGCACATCTGTCAGGTGAGCTAACAGGCGCTCCCGGCTGGCTCTGCCACGGGGGACCTTTAAACACCCCAATGCCCAAGCTGTGCCCAGACCAATTGAATCAGATCCTTTGGGCGGGGACCAAAGTGACAGAGGTTTAAAGTCCCCCTCTACTCATGGCGTGTATCTGAGGGTCAGAAGAGGGACTAAAGGATGAGCCAGTGCTCCGAGAGCCACTGTGTCCCCTGCAGCTCCGCCTCCGTCTACACCTTTGAGATGGGTATTTACAGCTCCCTGCTCTTGGGCACCTCTGCCTGCACTCTAGCTCCACTTGCCCTGGGCTCAGCGTCCTTTTTGTTTTGTTAATCTGGCCTTTTGTATGGGGCCCAGGGGACAGGACACAGCCTTCGTCATCTCCAAACACACTATGTATTTTCCTTCTTTAGGACTTCCATGGTTACCCATCAGACACCGATCTGCCTCCGCTGCCTCTGCCTCTGCACAAGTCCTGGGCTCATCCTCTTTGCTTGACTTTGCTCCTGACTGGACCCCACACAGCGGGTGACACGGCAGTGTTTGGCACATGATTCAATACATATTTATTGAATGAGTGGCCAGGCGCTGAGGTCAGTGCCCATGCGTGTGATGAGCATCACTGCTGCTATCACCTGCGGTCCGCAGCTCTCTGTGCTGAACTTCTCGCCTCTTGAGCAGCTGGCAAACTTACCAGGTCCTCCCAAACCAGGCTGCCTGGCCTTTTCCACAAAACACCCCCTTGGTCCCAGCTTTGCCAGCCACCTTGTCCCACCAGCTCCCCTTGAGCGCACAGTGCCCAAGTGCCAGCAGCGAGAAGTGGCCAAGTTTCGAGATTTCATCCGGAATTCTTTTCTGATGAAATGTTAGAAATATTGGAGAGGCAGAGCCATAAATCTGATCCTAATATAGCCGAGAGCTTATTAATGAAGAATAAATCACCACGGGAAACCTCCCCAGAGCGCTTGGCCGGGGCCTGCGGGGGAGATGGCATATTTATGTGCAAGAAGATCAGATCTTTTACTTTCTCAGATATATGACCAAGGCAGATTTGTCAGGGCAGTAGCCTTAACAGCAACCAATTATATTTTTTCTAGTAAAAATTAATCTGTTCTATAGAAATTTCCTAAGCATTTATTGGATTAGGACCACATCCAAAATGTAGAATATTAAACACACACATACACACACACACACACACACACACACACACACATATGCACGCACGCACACACACACACACACACACACACACACACTGCAGGGATTTGGGAGGCTCTGAAATGGAGTAACTGTCCCCCAACATCCCGAGATGCTTTCCCATCGAGAAACCCTCAGAGTGTAGGAACAGGAGGTACAGGCGCATTGCACAGGTAGGGAAGCCAAGGCCCAGGGAGAGGGGGCGCCTTGTGCAAGGTCACAGATTGCTAAGGCTGAAGTGAAATGAGAACCCCAAGTTTTTATTCCCACTCCCAAAATACGTCCACATCCCAGCAGTCATCCTAACATGAATCCGCTACCTTGTATGACAAAAGCAACGTTCCAGATGTGACTAAGGATAGAAAGATGGGGGGATCATTCCGGACTCTGTGGCTGGGTCTGATACAACCTAAAGGGACCCTTAGAAAGGGCCACCAGGTACAGGAGAGGCAGGAAGGGAACGTGACTAGGGAAGCAGAAGCCAGCACCATGGGGCCCGGAGTCCAGGCAGGAGGCGGCCTCTGGAAGGAGGAAGATGTGGAGAAATGGTTTCCCCCCAGACCCTCCAGAAGGAAGCGGCCTGCTGACACCTGCTTCTAGACTGGCCTACCTCCAGAACCGCAAGGTGGGAAACGGTGCTGTTTAAGCCGATCGGAGTCATTTGTCTCAGCTGCAGCAGGAACTAACGTAGTGTTAGAAGCTTTGCCAAGAGACACTGACCAGCAGTGTTGGAATCTGTGGGCACACAGTGCTAGGTGCACGACCCCACCCTGAGGGTCGCCCCTGTGCCCAGAAGCCGGGAGGCCACAGCCCCCGCCTGCCCTTCACTCACCTCCCCTGCTGGGCCGCGGCTGCTTCTCCACAGCCTGATGTGCCTGGGTCTGCCTTGGCCTCACTCTATCCGCTGCTCTCATAAACTTTCCTGAGCCCAGGAGACGGGAAGCAGCGACCTGCCACAGAGTCTTTCTCCTGTAGCCTCTCCACGGGTCTTAACCCCATGGCATCCAGTGCCATCCCACACTGCCTCACCATGGACCCATGGAGAAGGCCCCCCCCCCCCCCCACCTCACTGAGGCTTTGGACTCTAATGAGACGTTGTCTTTTCTGCACTCCTGGGCTCTCAGGGACGGAGATGTGACTCAGAGAGCCCGTAGCGGGGAGTGCCAGAGACTGGACCCAGGGCAGAGACAGGGGAGGAAGAGCTTATGGAAAGAGGCTGCAGTGACGGGAACAGCTCATCTCCAAGTTGGCCGTTGGGCTGCCCAGCCTGGCTTGGCTTGTTCCAAGCACATCTTCCCAGATACAACTGCTCCCTGTGGGCACTGCCTTGCTGGGCAGAGTCACCAAGCATGGGCCTCAGGGCCTGCTACATGAGATGATAGAATTAGAGGGGCCTGGGCACAAAAGTCAGGCTGCTTTGGGTAGAACTCCCAGCCTTCCCCAACCGCCCACTGTAGGAGCCTTACTTCACCTTTGCAGGCCCCATAAAGTTGGGGGCTCCTATATATGTGAATTAATGAGGTTGGCAAAAACACAAGGCACAGAGGCACATGCTATGGGTGCCCAGTCACACTGGGGCCTTGGGGACCTAGTTTCTGACTCCCCCCCCACCCCAGTGCCACAAGGTTCTGCTCCACCCCCAGTGGTGTCAATTAACAACCTTAAGGTGGAAGGAACTCTAAGATGTGGATCCCACACTGGCTCCCTGTCCCCCACAAGGGACAACTTGCCTTCATACCTTCCCTGTCTCACTTCCCCGTGCTCCTACTAGAGTTTGGGAGCATCTGTCAAAGAAGCAACATGCCCTTGAATCCCCGCCTCAGATCAGCTTCTGGGGTGCCCGAGTTGAGACAAGCCAGGGTGTGAGTCCTTTTTCTTCTTTGGCCCTCAATGTAGAGAAAAGTTTGACCTAGACCAGGCAAAGCGACCACTGGGCCTTGGGTGGTGTTGTGGCTTAGAGAGGTAGATGCAAAAGCACTGTTGTACAAGAACCAAGTAAGGATGGCACCTCCTTTCCTGACTGGCAAGTCCCAGGGAAGCCAGCCCCTCCTCTCCTTCAGTCCCCAAAATTCTGCTGTTGAGAGGTGGAGCAATAGCCCCATCTCTGAGAATCCCAGCCCCCGTAACTTCATCCCTTGGTGTAGAATTGCCCCACAGTCTACCTTCTCTATCCTCCCTTTCCTCTTTCTTCGAGCACCAAGCAAGAGCTGTCACCCCACTTCTTAGCGACACCCCGTCTCTCAGCCTTGAAGAACCATACCAAGCCCCAGCTGGCAGGGCCCAGGCCACATGAATCCTAGTCCCCGGGGACACTGCAGTCACCTCCCAGAGAAATCCCTATGATTTCATCTTTTATTTAACCTTTATTTCTGCTCATACTTTTTAGAACTTCAAATAATTTCTCGTTTGTAGTAACTAGGAAGCCATAAATCGCTCCTTTATGTCTAAGAAAAATCAATTGTTATTTGACATTTTACCTTAATATTCCTGACTTCCTTCAACTGTAATAAAGCTTCCATCTGCCTTTTATTTTACAGGCAATTAGTAAGTCACCTTTTTAAAATTTCTCCACATTTGCCGTCAAATGAAGGCCGGGATGGAAAGGGGAGCGCTGTTTTATGGGGCTGAACTCACTGAGGAGAGGGGATTTATCTGTAGCCTTCGAGGTACCAACACTCATTAATGGGTTTTATTGATTCTCGGGGGCTTTTTAACCCTTAGCAATAATACAGGTGTCACCTGCCTGTGGCAGTTGGGAGGGGGCAGGGATTCGGGGAGGGGCGGGGAGAAGCCCACACAGTTCCGAGTTCTGGATCTAAGTAAGAAAAGTAGACAAAGGAGTCTTAACCCCTGACAACACAATCCTGGTGGCCCACTGATACCCCATGAGTGAGTCCCAGCTGGGCACGCTCATTGTCATGGAGAGAAAGTTTGTGATTTGCATAGGCTGTCATACTGCTCCTTCCCATCCTATGGGATCACAAAAGAGAGGCCTGTTCTTGGGGGGCTGGATGTGAACCCAATCTTAGTGTGGGGATCTTGTGCATGTCACTCAAGGCATCTCTGAGGCTCAGTGTCCTCAGCTGTGAGGCAGGGAGCAGCACCTACTCTCAGGCCGCCGCCCAGGTGCAGGGTCTGCCCACCGTGCTGTGTCTGTGACACATGCTTGGCAGACCTGGCAAACAACGTCAGGAACCAGTAGGAAGAAGGCCACGAGTTAGAGGCTCAGTCACAAACTCTAGAATGAAGGCAACTCATTCGGGTGCACGCGGGTCCTGGGCTTCCGCAGTGGGCTCTCTAGAGCCTTCAGCCATTTCTCCCCTTCCTCAAGGGTCACCAGCTGATACTCAGAGCCTGGGAGGCATTTATTTTTCTTGAAACAGCAGATCTGGCAGTTCAAGAATCCAGTAGCTGAGAACAGAGTATGGGAAAATGTGAATAAGATGGCAGGGACACTCAATAAAGCAAGGATGGCCAGAGTCACCGGTATAATCCAGGTGACAGGACGTAGGTTTTCCCTGTGACATTCCTTCCACATTGCTTTATGCTTGGAATTTTTCATTAAAATAGTGGAGGGAAATCCACTGGGTGGAGTGTCTGTCTGTGATGAGAAAAAAAAAAAACAATATGAGAGATAAGGTGGCGGCCAGGCAAGGGCCTTCCGAGCTGGAGGGATCTTTCTGTTTGTTTCCTTTTGTTTTGGTCTTTGCAGGGCTGCGGATGAAGCTCAGGATATCACGCATGCCAGGTGAGCCTCCCACCCATGAGCTGCGTTGCACCCCCAGCCTCGAATCCAAGGTATCTTCTTGGGGAACCTGCTCCATTATTTTCAGACCTACTCTGAAATAAAAATTTAGGAGCCCTTTATACAAATACAGTGACAACACAACATTAAACCAACCACCCTTTTAATCCCCAGTCCCAGGTGTCTGCTCAAGTCACCCACATGATGAAACCGGGCCTGTCTGCTTGGAGGAGAGGTAGGTCTACTTGGACCAACCCCTTCCCACCCATCTTTCCATTTCTAATCGTCATCTTGAGCCTGGCACCTGATGCCAGGGAACAATAGGAGAGCCGGGGATAGGAAGGGTTAATGCTCATGTCTTCCCTCAGCACATGCCAGGCGCTGAATCAGCACCAACACATAATAACTTATTTAATCCTCCCAACAATCCTATGAGTTAAGATGATTATGACTGCCATTTCACAGACGAAGAAGCAGAGGAGCTAAAGGATAAATCATTCGTCTAAGGTCTCAGAGCCAGTGAGTGGCAGAGATAAGCTTCAGTCCCGAGGAGTCCGGCTCTAGAGTTGACAGTGTCCTACATGGAATTTCTATTTGTTGCAGGAGGGTGACCTTCTTGGTATGTCCAGCTCATTGTTTCTCAACTGCAAGGTCACCTGTGTCACAATGATCACGCTACTAGTTATAAAGGACCAAAGTCTGGGAAGAAGCTTCTTAAAAATTGAGGACAGTTTCCAGTAGCATCACTCTCATTGACTTACGCTGTGTCTGGCTTTCTTGGCCACAGAAGGAGCTACGGGGACAGCCAACACCAGAGACGGCTCCTGCAAGGTCCCCTGGGTGGAGTCTCTGGGAGGAGAGTGACAGCGAATCGCATCACGAGGTCCAGCAGGGCAGGAGCTACTAGAACTGCAATGTTGACCTCATTGATATGGGATGGAGAGAGCTAACGTCATCACACAACGTGAGGCAGGCATCCTGGGCTCATGGTGGCACCACCCGTAAGAGCCAAATCTTGGAAGCAGATGATCTGTCCGTCAGCAGATGAATAGATAAAGAAGATGTAGTACACTCACACACGCTGAGTACTACTACTCTGCCGTAAAGGAAGATGTATGTGAGCCATTTGTAGGAAAATGGAGACCATAATGCTTAGTGAAATGAACCAGATACAGAAGATTAAATACCTAGTGGTTTCTCTAATGTGAGAAAACAAAACTACAAAAAAGAGAGAAAAATAAAAAAGTGATGAAAGAAAAAAAATGGGAAAGGCTGAGTGCCAAATATTAAAAACACAATGCAGCTTGTTTCCTGATTTCGCAGTTGCCCCAAGCATGCCATGGGTCACCTGGTGGCCACAAGTGGAATCGCAGGTCTTCGTGTCCACCGGACCCCAGGTAGGCTCTTCCAACTTGCTAGCCCAGGAGAGGAGCCAGATGCTCAACGATAAGAATCCTGTCTACCCTAACCGAGGCCCACAACTCTGGGTCTGAGACTGCCCAATCTCCATCATCTCCCTCCCTCACTTCCTCAAACACAAAGCAAATAGCTCTTCGCTGCTCTTCAGAGTTGCCTGGCCTCTAAAATATAAGGACACCAGGCCAGAGGGTCCTATGTGTAGCCATAGCATAGCATGGTGTAGCGTGGCATGGCATCGCAGGAGAGCAGCTGTGCAGGGGGCGTGGGGCGGGGTGAGTCAGGAGGATCCCGAGGGAGGAGGCCTTTGGGAATGCGCAGGAACTGGTCAGAGACAACAAGCCCATCCCATGAAGAGGTAACAGGATTTGAGTTTGACTGTTTAAGAAAAGAACACCCGGATGCCCTCTCTGGGTGTTTCATTTTGCCCCATAAACACCCTTAACAGGAAGACAGACTTGTTCATCTTTCTTTTTCTTTTTCTTTTTTTTAGATAAGGATATAAAGATTCCAGAAAACAAACTTACCTGCCCAAAGCAGTCAGACAGGTAAGTAGCCGGAGCAGCTTGCCTGACGAAGGTGTAGGTGACTGAGAGAGTTCTAGACAATCCAGGAGAACAACACACACACAGGGTGGATCCCAGTGCCTCTGTCCGTGGCACTGGCGGTCCTGTCCCAGTGGCACAGCTGGGGTAAGGGTCCTTCCCACCACGGTGGCTGGCCCAGGCTGAGCTGCACTCCATGCAGGCCTGAGGGCCAGGAAGATGGAGATTTACGATGGCCATGGCCTTCATGACTTAACGGCCAGCGGTTGAGCTATTTCATCCCATCAGACAGCTTTGCCTAGAAATAGCCACAAAGCCTCATTCTGGGATGGCTCTCAGTCATGAAAGAGTGACCCGTGAATGCCCTAAATCATGTTAATTCCCAGGGCAGCAGGCCCAGGGTTCATTCCCTCTGCAGTGTCTTTTGTCATCCATCAGCCATTTTCTTCTCTGTACAAAAGTCTCCCCTGGGCCAGCAGTGCAGACAGATGCAGAGGGACAGAAGGCCATTTTGACGCACCTCAACGTGACGCCACCTGCCCACTCAGAGGTAGGCATGCTGGTAAGGAGCTGTCTCTCCCCAGCCCCTACCTTCCCAACCCCTCCCTCACCCAGCTGCCCCTCCTCACCCTCCATGACCTCCCTGGGGTGGGACTGCTGACTGATCAGTTCAGATCAACACGGGGACCTCTTCTTCCTCAAGGACTCTTGAGGACACACAGGGTGGACCCTCCAGAAGACCCCAGCAAGGGTGTCACCAGCCCCTATGTCCTCCGAGCCCTTCTCCCAAATGCTGGTTTGGTGTCTCCCCTCCATGCCTTCCTGGGAGTCCAGGAGATTCCTTTTGGGCTCTAATGGTCCTGGGACATCACAGATAGCAGACAGAAAGAGCGTGGAATGCCCCATCCTGGGGACAGACAGGGTGAGGCAATAACAGGACCCTCGGCACGGGCCCTGCACGGTCTCAGTAGTGGCCATTGGCTGATGGTGACTCCGTCAGTGTCTCCATTGATCCTTTGACTATCCCCTCCCTGTGGACCCCTTCCCCGGATCTGATCCTTCAGGCCCAGACCCCCCCAGCAGCACCCTCCCTCCTCGTCTCTCCAGGGATCTCAGCCCATACCATCTCGGCTGCCACAGAAAAGCTTCGTTCACTTTTTTTCCCATGATCTATTCTCCTGGACTGTTAAAAGCCAATTCCAAGCAGTCAGCAAGAGAAACCGCAAACCCTCCCCAAGTATGACGTGATGTTGTTTCCCACCCTCTTGGAGACCTGCCTTCCCCTCCTCCTTAACCTCCAAAATAGGCAATAAGCAAATGGGCATGAAAGGAAGAATCCTGGCCTTCGTGGCACATGCCTGTGATTCCCTGATCTCTGGGAAGCTGAGTCAGGAGGATCTGCAAATTGAAGCTCAGCCTGGGGATACAGGGACTGAACAAGATCCTGCCTCAGAAAACAGAAACTGAAAAAGGGCTAGAGATCCGGCTTAGGGCAAAGGCCCTGAGTTCCAATCCCGCAAGGCGGGGAGAGGGGAAGGGAGATATAAAACTGAAGCAGACCAGTTTCCACAATGAAACGACCACGTCGCCCAACGTGCTGGTTTCAGGTGGGGGTCGTGCGCAGAGCGAGCGCCGGCGAGGTGGTCGCATGGAGATCTCCCGGCAGAGGGCGCCAGCGCGACGCCGAGGCTGCGTCGGCAGAGGGACCTCAGCCCCGAGAACGCGGTCCCCGGGAGCTATCCTGAAAACTTGTTCGAGAAACTGCGGCTTCTGGGATTTCAGCGCGCCGCGCGTGGATTATTTGGACCCGCGGCTCGCCTCTGGAGGCTGTCCTGGGACCAAAATCTGTGCGCAAACTGGGGCCAAATACCGTCTGGGCGTTCCTGTTGCGTTCAGAAACTGGGAGCGCTCTGGACAGCGTCCCCAACACTCAAAAGACACCCAGGTTGGTTTGGAGGGCACGGGGGCTGCTGGGCCAGGCACCGGTGCACCCCCCCCCCCAGCCCCGAATTTATGAGACTCTAGACCTAAAGGCCTTCCCAGCAGTAACTCAAGGCAAATCCTAGAGACCTGTTGAACTCATAGCTGCTGCAGTGCCTCCTAACATCACCGAGTGCTCCAGGCTCCTGCACACCTGGGCGCCTCCAGCCCACCCGAGCTCCCCCACAGGGAAGCTCCCTGACTGCCACCCTCTGGCTATCCTCTCCCAGGTCGGCTCTCCCCCAGCCCATCCTTGGGGCAACCGGTTTCTTGGTGCAAAACGCTCATCCCCGTCCTGTCCCCAACAACGGTCAGCACCTTCGGCTGCCCTCCTGCCCCTTACCAGGCGCTGTGCCACGTGCATTCTGGCTCTCAGCGGCCCCTCCAGCCTTATCCCTCCTTACTCTCCTCCAGCCAAACTGCTTGGCTTCCTGTTCTCCATCGCTCTGGCTTTGGGATGCTCTGTGCATCCTTGCTTTGTTCTTTTTCGCCCCCCCCCACACACACGCGCACACACACACGCACATGCACGCCCCACCTGCTGACAGATCCCTCCTCCAGGTCCCCGCACCAGCCCACCCACCAGGCGGTGAAGGAGGCAGGGTGTGGGTCCTCGGAACAGCAGTCCTTGTGTCCACAGCCTCTTCGCCCTTCCCGCTGTGCACCCCTTTCCTGCAAAGCTGGCTGGGCTGCTCCAAGGAGCCCCAGGCTTCTGTGCGGCTCTCAGGTTTGCAGCAAAGTCTCCGTAAACAGCCAGCTCTGACAGCACAACCTTGGAGAACGAGGCTGGTTCTGGGAGGGTTCTGGACAGGCCATCTTGGAACCGTCTTTTGCAGGAGGGGCAGGTGGGTCCCTCCCTCTTGGGTATGCACCTCAGCTCCGGCCTCCTGCCCTGGTTGTCCCACTCGCCTCCCCCAGACTCAAAACCTCTGTCTGTGGTTAATGGGCCTGCCATCCTTTTCTCTCTGGACTTCAGGGTTGCACTGTGACCCATTCATCTTACCACATCCAGCGACAAGCTGAGTGGGTGCTGGCACACAGCAGTGGGGGCCCCACATGACCAGCTTCACTAGTAGTGCCACTATCATATTCTTTTAGGCTCAGAGAGGCTCAGGGGTTCACCCAAGGTCACCCAGCCAGAAAATGGTTCAATGAGGGCTCAAACCCAAATTCTTAAGATGATACATCCCCTGTCCTTCCAGGTGTGCAGCTGCATCTCACGATTTGCACATGGAAGGTGCAAAAAATAGAACTATATACAAAAGTGGATCTACCTGCAGCTCAGAGTGTGAAAGAGTCACCAGGAATTTGGTTGGAAATGGAGTGGGAGGGCCCTTGCACATGCAGGCCCGGTGGCCAGCCGAGCCAAAGTGCGGCTCCCTGGTCTTAGCCCAAAAGCGCACCTTTCTAAATGGCTCCTCAGAGAGACCTGAATGCAAACTTAAACTGTGGTCTGTGATCCAGGAGGCCCAGGGAATGCTGGGAAATGGGCTCTGCCTAGCTCTTGGTTCCTCGTGGTCTCATCTCAGTGACATTCTGGCTCCAGTATACCACAGGCTGGGGGACAGCCCTGCTAGGCCTAGGAGTCCTGAGAATGCCATTTCCCCCAGCAGAAGTACCTTCTCAGAAGTCTTCACTGCAAGGTGGAGGAGGGGATCCCCCACGGGCTTCCTGGTGGGAAAGAGAGCGAGTCTCTCAGGAGCAGGTGGCAATGCCAATGATTCTGCTAGTCTAGTTCAGAAGATGCCTATGGACTTCCAGGCACAGCTAGGATGATACTAACCTGGACCCTGTATGGCAGGTGGGGACGATGCTTATGAAATATGGGAAGTAACTATTCGTGTCATTCTGTCTGTACCGACCAGATGATAAGTAAACACATTTTTGAAGAACATTTTAGAAAATAATCTTTAGAGTCAGACATGATGACTCACACTTATAATTCCAGCGCTCAAGAGGCTGAGGTGGGAGGATCACTAGAGGCCAGCCTTGGCTACATAAGGAGTTCAAGGCCAACTGGGACCACATACAAGATCTTGTCTCATAAAACAGAACTAAACTTTATAATTATAAATAATTGGTAAAGCATTTTTGCTCACACTGTCCAATTTTTGTTTTAGCTATTACCTCTATTTAACAGACAAAAAAAATTGACATTGAATAGGCTAAATTACAAGCCCAAGGTCAGGCGGCTTGTCAGTGGCAGATCAGGCACTTGGCCAAGGCCTGCTCCACTCTGGTCTGACGGCTTGTCCCCACTTGCCTCCATGGGTTAACTACTTGACTGAAAAGCAACTTGGTCTCTTCAGACTCTGAGCTGAGCTGGGCCCTCAGAATTCCACCTCCTTAACACATAGGACTCAGTACCTGCTGCCCCTTGGCGGCATGATGGTTGTTATAGACCTAACATGGGGCCACCACAAATTTTGCTACTATAAAGTTTTTGTTGTTGTTGTTGTTGTTGTTGTTGTTGTTGTTGTTGTTGTTGTTGTTTGAGACAGGGTCACAATCTGCAGTCCACGCTAGTCCTGAAGTCACTGTGTAGCTCAGGGTCAGGCCAGCCTCAAACACACGGCAATCCTCCTGCCTCAGCCTCCAGAGTACTGGGATTAAAAGGATATACAAACACAACTGATTCATGGGGTCCTCGGGAAGTGAACCCAGGTGGGGCTTCGTGTTTGCCAGGTAAGCACTCTAATCACTGAGGCACACTCCTAGCCCCCACCATGAAGATTTGATTGTGCCGTTCCTGTCCTGACCACCCTCCATTGGCTGTCATGGCCTGGCCTGCCTGCCTCTTCCTGTCCCCACCCTCAGACACACCCCTGCCACACAGAGCTGGAAAAAGGCAAAAGCTCCTGGGAAGCGGCTGTGGAAAAGGCACCAGAGGAGCCAAGACTTTCATCATTTGGGGCTCCCTGTCCAAGCCAGCCTGGTGCACAGTCAAGACCTCCTCCAGCCCCTGAGTCTGCTTCTCTGCCATGGGAGGCCAGCCCACCACCAATGGTCCACCTAAAAGGACCACGGTCACTCCCAGGTGTTTTGGTCACACGACAGCATTTTACAATACAAAGATACATTATCACGTGTCATCCCCAAACCCAAGCCTTTCACTTGGTTCGGCAGAAACTTTTCTCTGTATTAGAGCGGCCCATCAGTGCTGGCCGGTAACTGTTCTGGGTTGTTTTCTTGGGCTTCCGTGGGTGAACAGGGCAGGAGCAGGCCCTGACAACAGCTGCCTTTCAGCTCTGCCACTGGAAGGGACCTCACAGGCGTGCAGTGGGGACAGCTCCCTGGGCTTGCACACTTCTTCCACTGAATGAACATTTAGAAAATGGCCGTTCAGGGCAGATGGGGGAGCTGTTTCGGAGGCGCGGCAGGCAGCTCTCTTCCTGCCCTTGTGTGTACATCCAGCTGTGGGACCACAGGGACGAAAGGGTCTCCATACCAACATCACCACCCACCCTCAAAGTGGGTCTTCACACGCCGAGAAGGCAGAAGCCTAACCCTAGCCCAGGGCCATCGCAGACGTGCTGCAGTCCTAATGTTGACCGCCAGAGGGCGTGCCCAGACCCACCGCCCGATTCACCGCGCTTCAAGGTTTGCCTACAACACCTGGGAATTTCTTTCCCTTCGGATTTGGGTTAAAATTCCAAAAGGAGCTGAACGCCATTGCTGTTTGAAAATGTAACCATGTTCAGCTCACAGAAGCACACCACAGCTGAGGCCGTGGGCGCAGTGTCTGTGCGTGCGTGGCGGGGAGGACCACCAGCGAGGGTGTGGGTGTTACGTTTCAGAGCTCACCTTTGTGTGCAGACGCCTGTGAATTAGGATGGAGAAAACACAGCGCCCAAGGCAGATGTGCACGGTGTATGCACGGTGCGTGTGCGTGTGCGTGTATGTGTGTGTCCCACCCGAACGACCCCAGCGGGTGAGTAGGTACACACATACGCGACTGTGCTGACGTGCTGAGTCGATCTGTATTCCACATCGTGCGCTGCGCAACCAGCGCATCCGATCTCTTCGTAGGGACCGTCAGGGTCCACGAAAGAGACTTGGCGTGTGGAGGAGCGTGCGCATGCGCGGACCCCTGCGTCCCGGCTCTCCTGAGCTCAGGAAAGGCAAGCTCGCTTGTTTCTCGTATATTCTACTTCCCCCAGACACAGAGTCCTTCCTGCTGCTGCTGTCCTCAGCCAAGTGTCGCACCTGCCTCTCATGGCCAAGCATGCCTTGGGGGAGGTTGTTTATTTCTTCAATTAAAACAAGAAAAACCCTGGGAAGCTGCATACTTGAAATAACCGCAATTTTTAAAAGCTCTGACTTTCATGAAACCATAAACCCCACGCTGGTGTCTCAGCTGCCCCAGGCCGTTCCCTGCCCTGATCTTAAGGTTTTCCTCCTGCAGAACTTGGACAGCCCCCTCCTCCTCTCTGCAGCCAGAGTCCCTGTGTAATCGTGTATCAATGTTGTAGTTCCACTGGGGCCTTTATTTCGGCCTCAAACTGGGATTCAAGAAGGAGGCTGGGCAACAGGAAACCCAAACTCTAGCACCCCTCCCCTGGCTCCGTGACCTTGGGCAGGTCCTAATCTTCCTGGGCCTCAGATTTCTCTGGGGCCGAATGAAGATGATGCAGGTTATGACCCTTCCTGCTGTAATGTGAGACTTCGCCCCCATCCTCCACCCTCCCTGGGCCTCCCTCCCACCTCCCTCCCACCTCCCTACTCTCACTTTATCCACACCATTGCCCTGAAATGGACAAGGGGGGGGGGACTGCGGGGAGAAACGTGTGCTCGCCACTCCCTGCTGTGATCCCCCAGAGCACCCCGAACCACCAGGAGGGGACAGCCCTACGTGATATGACTGGTGTTCATGATGGCACCATGTGCTATCACTGTCCCCCTAAGGCCTTCAGGTCCATCAAAGAAGGATTGAACCATGCCTAGGATCATTGAGATACCTTCTGTTTCATTCTCCTGCTTGGATAATTGATAATCTATGGATTTTCAATTAATGTTAATTCCTAAGAATATTCAGTTTACACAAGTACCTGATCCATTTATGGTTCCCTCTGTGGAGAAATTTATTATCTAGCTTATGCTGGATTCCCTCCAGAGCCTGGCACTTTTGTGGGGGTGACACCACTTAGAAGTGGAAAAGCCCTAGATCTGTAATTGGAGGTCCTGGCCCCAGCCCCATCTAAGAATGTAACTGTAGCAAAGGTCCCCGAATGCTATGTAATATTCCCAGTAATATCCTGAGCCACTCTGAGCATTAGACCTCCCTGGGCCTCAGTGTCCTCATCTGTAAAATGGGGAGCAAGGAGTCTTGAGAAAGACCAAAGATGGCAAATTGGCAGTCTGAGAACTAAACCGTGCCTACTAGCCTCTTTTATTGGATCAATGTTTGGTGTTCAAAATCATATTAAAAATTGGGAGATTGCTTACCTAAAAAGTCCACAATCATGGCCTCTCTTGAAAAAGGGATAAAGCCAGTAAAACTCAACCCATATTCACACAAGGCAACACCGGCGAGTGCCAAGTAGCTGTTGGGTTCCTCTTACCCCGGCATCTCCCTCCCAGCTGTCTTGGGTAGCTACAGCTGTTCCCAACCTCTAAACTGGATGATCTAGAAAGCTTCAGACTTCAGCCATGGTAGCTTCTCTAGAGGAAAAGATCCGTCCTTACCCACCCACCCTCCCTTCCTGGGGGCAGGAATGTGACCAGGGACCTGCCCAGGGCCACTCTTGCTACTGGAGCCAGCTGCAGAGCAGCACATTCCTTTAGCACCTCGCAGGCCGGGTGGGCAGCGCTCTGAAGGAGTCACCCCACAACCCTCACAGCCAGAGCCTGTAACTCACAGCTGCGGTTACTCACATGCTGATTTTTGTTTTAAAAAATACTGCTAGGTAAACAGTGAGGGAAACCCGAGCTGTTCCCACACCACATAAATCCCCAGTTTGCTGTCTTATCTGGTTAGCTGGTTTCCCCCCAAATAATGGCACTGCACTGGAAAGCAAGGCCCAAGGAAGTGGCTGGGCCAGTCTCTCGGGTCTGCTCTGGTCTCCTGGGCCAACTTCAGTCCAGACATGGTGGCTTCCCTCCTCTTCCAGCATTTTCTGCCCTGGGGCACTTCCCCTTGGTCCTCACCACCCCAACACATACCTATCTGGGCCACCCTTACTCTGTTCTGCTTCTTTTTGCTTGGACTTACTCCAGAGGCCTCTGCAGGAAGCTTTCCTGTAGGGCCGGGGGAGGGAGGCGCTGGGCTCTCCCGGCAACCAGCCCAGAGCCAAAGAGCCAAAGGCAAACCTACCCATTAGCCGTCCCCCCGCACCCACCCACCCAGCCCTTCATCCTTGCCTCAAAGCCCTTCTTTTTTGGTCCTGGACTCACTATGGAGCCCAGGCTGGCCTTGGACTCAAGGCAATCAGGCAATCTTCCTGTCTCAGCCTGCCAAATGCTGGGATTATGGGTATGCGGCACCATGCCCAGTTTATGTGGTGCTGGCAATTAGAACTCAGGTACTTAGCACTTGACTTAGCGCTTTAACCACGGAGCCATTCCTCCAGTCCCTCAAAGCCCTCTTTAAAGTTTCCTCTGGTACATTCTGTCACAGCAGTGTTGTGGCTTAAAAGGTGAAGCCAGAGTTCCCTCTGTTCTTGACCTTAGATTACAGTAGCCATATTTAGAAGAAAAAGAAGACTCCTAGTCACATTGGAATTTCAGGTTACAAATATTTGGATGTCCTAAATATTTTGTGGCATGTACTTTACTGGGTACCCCATATTCTGCCTGGAACCCAACCTTAGGGCCTTTTCTTGAGAACCAGCTCTGAAGGGGAAGATGGAGGAGTTATTGGGCTGCCCATCTCCAAGCGTCCTTTGCAGCACCACATGGCCAAGTAGAAAGTACCCGCCAATGGGGCCAAAGAGTAGTTAAAAAGAACTTCCAGAAAACCTCCTTCAAGTGGAGCAAAGAGATGAGAAGAACTCCTTCAGCTCCTTCATCTCTCCTCCCTCCTTCTACTCCTCAGAATCCTAACATGATATAAGATATCAGAAATTTTGTTCATTTTATGTATCGTGACTTTTGGCACCCTCTGTACATTGAATTTAGTGTTTGCATAATTTTTCTCATAGCATTAGCTTTACTTCAAATATGACAAATTAATCCTGAGCATACCAAGTATGCTTTATATCATATTTTAATATTGTTTATGTGTGCCTGGCCTGTTGATGCAAGCCTGTTATCCCAGAACTATGGAAGGCTGAGGCAAGAGGATCCCAACTTTGAGCCCAGCCTAGGCAACTCAGTGACTTAATGAGACCCTGTTTCAAAAGGAATACACACACACACATACACACACACACATACACACACACACACGCACGCATATATGTATATATGTTTCTGATCATCTGCCTACAGTCTTGGAAGCAGACAATGACAGCCAGCACTAATAGTTTAAAAAGTTAAAAAGTATATACAAGAGAGAAAACGTGCTAAGGTAATGACTGCCTCATTACTTGGCATTTTCTGGGATTTAGGGAGACTCCACTATGAGGTGCCTGGGACGGGGTGTGTCGTCCTCCTTGCCAGCTTCTAAGGGTGCATCTGTGACAATCTCAAGGAGTATGCTCTATGGTTTACTCATCTCTGCCCCATGGATCATATTATTAGAGCCTTATAAAGCCATATAGGATACCCAGTGGGCGGTGGTAATCCTGTCACCTTACAGCCTTTGGGAATCAAAGAATTTGTACGTTCTAGTTAGTACCTGGCCTAGTGGGAAATACCCTCATCCACAGCCATATCCCACATATTCAAAATTTGTCTCTTGCCCCAGCCTTCAGATCTTGCCAGGAAGCAGGTAGGTGTCTTCTCTGATTCACAGGTTCTACAATGTAAGTGGCTGCTAATGGCTTCCCCTTGTCCCCCTCTCCGATGGCATTTAATAATCCACAGTCGCCTTCTGGGTTTGTCCTTAGAGCGGTGGCCTGAGCTGTTTCCAGCAGATGTTGCCACCGTATGCCAGGCTTTCCTGGATCATCTCTCTCACTTCTCTCAGCTACCCAATGAGGGCAAAAGAAATCCATCCCCATTTTACAGATGAGAAAATCAAGATGCAGTTTATCAAGTATATTGTTCGGGGCCATTTGGATTATTAATGGCAGAGTGGGATTTGGATTTGCACCCAGCTGACTCCTGTGGCCCTCATCCTGACCCCGTGTTATGTAGCCACAGAAGAAGAGCTGTGGGGGCAGGATGGGCAGCGTCTCCCTCCACCCAGATAAGACTGGCATGGGCTCAGCATAGTGAAGGAAGAGAGGGCACACTTTCCTTGTGCCTTTCCCCTGCCATCAGCAAACTCTGGCCTCCAATGTTTATCCGCCTAAAAGTCCCAGGAGGCTGGTACTGTCAACTCCACTTTGCCGGTGAGTAGTAAACTGAGGCTCAGGGAAGGGGTGTGACTTGTCGGAGACCTTGCAGCTCAGGAAAGGCAAGGCTCCACCCTGACCGGGCACCTTCTAATTCCTGGTCAGAGACCCTCCCGCCACCTGCACCTCCATGCAGGCGGGTGGCGTCGCCAAGCACTGGAGCAGGTCTGCCGGGTCAAGGACAAGCTTGCTTGTCATGCACAATGGCGGAAATTCCAAAAGTTCTTTGAGATGCTTCAGGTGTGGCCAAGCCCTCCTTGGGGGCCCTCGGGACCTGCTCCTGACTCATGCTTTTCCTTCTTCCCTTGCCACCCCCAACAAGGACCAGAAGTGGGGCCCCTCCCTTCCTGAAAGCCTGCCCTCCTCCGGCTGCGGCCACAGGCCACAGGGCTTTCTCTACAAACAGCCGTTTCATCCATCTCTGTCTCCCGAGGCCCGCGGGGGCCTTGACAGGGAAACGCTGACTTTGAGGAGGTTAAAGGTGCTGGTGCCCGGCCTTCATCTAACAAATGGGTTGCCGCAGGGGCAGGAACTGTTGTTGTTTTTTCCTGGCCTCAGAAGAGGGACCTGTCAGGAAGATGTAGCGGTCTCAGGCCCCCTGGCTGTGCCCTCAGGGGGGCTGACAGACGCCAGCAGCTGCTCGGGCGCCAGGGTGCCAGGGCCCTGGCTCTCAGCACAGGGCACCCCACGGTGCCCCCGCCCCGTGGCCCTCCTGACCTCCTGCCCACCCCACCGTGACCCAGGGCCCACCCCTCCAGGGCAAAGGGCCAGGCAGCCGGCCTCCATGGGCAGGGGTCCCTGAGCCAGATGCGGAGGCTGGGGCGGGAGTCCGGTTACAGCCTGTCAGGCCAGACCCGGAAGTTTCCTAGGGAAGCTGACAGCGGACCTTCCTCCTGCGGCTTCCTCCCAGAGCCCCAGGGCCCTCAGGCCGGCTCTGTAGAGTTTCCTCAGAGCTCCCCGCCCCCTTGCCTCCCTTCACATTCGCAGAGGTAAGAACTAAGCCCACTAGGAGGGAAGCTGCATCTATTCATTGCCCACGCTGCCTTCACATAAGCGGTTTCATTCATGAGGTGGGTATTCTCCTACCGCCAGCACAGGCTACCTAGGTTGGAGTCCAAGAGCCTTCTGCTCCCAGCTCTGTGACCTGATACAGGTTATGCAACATCTCTGTGCTATGGTCTTTTTGGAAACAGGTGATGATAACAGGCCCTGCCTCAGCCAGCCTTGCAGGGATCTCTTAGCTAAACAGGACTTTGAGGTGTGTGTGGGGGGGGGGGGGGGGGGGGGGGGGGGGGGGGGGGGGGGGGGGGGGGGGGTAGGGGCTCTGGGGTGAAGGTGCAGAGATCAGTGGACAGGTGTCAGCTGTCACTGTTACCCCAGATAGTGACATTTAGAGAGGTGAGGTGATTTGTCTCAGGATTTGAACCCTAACCCCATACCCAAAACCCATGTCCCTTCCTCTGCATCCAGGCTGTTCCACACTGAACACTTAGGGTGGCCTCTGGGTCCACCATTTCTTAGCTGTGGGATTCCGAGCAGCCCAGTTGAAGGTCTGAGCCTCTGTTTTCCCAGCTGCAGAGCACAGGTACAAGTCATTCATACTTTACCCAAATTAAAAAGTTGTGAGGCCCAGAGAATTATGGGTGCAACACTAATCCTAGACAGAATGATGATGAGCCTGGTTTGTGTACGACCCCACCTTCTCTACTGGTCTGCACTGCCCAGGCTGCTTGTTCTGGAAGGGGTGTCTTCTCATGAAGAGTCTGTGTGTGCACATAATCCCCCCAACTTTTATAGTCCTTCTTGTGCCCTGGACGTTCTGGGTTAACGACAAGTTGTGGCTTGGGCTCCCCATCCCAGCCTCTTGCTCTCTTCTCAGGTCTGTGCCCAGGGTACCTCCTGCACCTCCTCCGGGGCCCAGGCTCCAGGCTTCAGAGCTGCAACCTGCCAGCCCCCCGCCACCTCAGGGAAGCCTAGTGTCTCTGGAATGGCCAGCAGGGACAACCCAGGTCTATGTCTGGTTCTGCCCTGATTTTGTTGCTTGAGGGTATGGAAAAACTGAGTGAGAAAGCTCTGTCCCCCTGCACTTGAACCATTATCTTCTGAGAAATGTCAGTAACCTTTCCAGGAGACCAGCAGGGCACAGCCAGGATGTAGGCTGACGGGCCAGTTGGCATGACAACTGGGCTGCCCATCTTATAACAAGCACTAGCCAGGAAGACCCATGTATCTGCCTGCCAGAGAACTCCCCTCAAGGAGAACCTTCAGGGATGGGGAGCCCCACAATCCTATCTCCACCCCAAGCCTCAGTCCCATAGATGCCTCAGCCTCTGGGGCTGAGGCAGGATGGCAGAGGGGCACGCCAGGGACAAAGAGCAGGTGGGGGGAGGCCCTGAGACACTTCAAGGACCTCACTTAAGATCCTTGCCTTTGCTGTGGAGAAAAATGGCTTGGATTCTCTCTGAACAGAGTGTGGATAATTGGCATAGGTTGGAGGTCAGAGAGTGCAACCAAGAACCAGGTGGCTTTTTTTTTTTTAAGTTACTGAGAATGTCCCTTAGGACAGAGAGACATGATTTTTTTCCTGGGTGTATCTTTCTTTATACCACGTCTAGTGGGCCACAGAAACTTGCAGAAAGAGATCTCTTTTCATCCACTTTCCCCTTCTGCAGGCACCAGTAGAAGGGCCTTTAAATCAAGTACAATCAGCAAGCTTGTCTCTTGCACTTACTCCCCTATTCACTCCCCGGAATTTGGCATTTGATGCCTTCTGGATCTGACTTAAGGCTTTTTCCAAATCCAAGAATTGGGGAATTTTGTTAACAGTGCAATAAAAATAACTTTATAGTGTTACAGGAGGCACACCAAAGAGTGTGTGTGTGTGTGTGTGTGTGTGTGTGTGTGTGTGTGTGCACGCGCACGCGCACACACACACACTCCAACACGCGCTGCTCTCTCCTTTAAAAAAATACAGACAATGTTTCTTTAAAAGTCTCCATCTGCAAATCCCATTAGATGTGCATATAAGGTTTCTGATGATTAATAGCGGCCTGCTCGGGTTTTGGTTGGAGGGAACCTTGTATGCGGGGTTAACCCCTCCCTCTCCTCTCTCACATTTCACTTCAGAAATTTGTCACTCTCTCCCCACCGCAGGATTTAAAAGTGTGTCCCAGCAGCGCTGGTCCAGCCCTCTGCCGGCATCTGCTCCGGGCTCCCGGACGGGCTCCTCATCACTGGGGCAGCTGGGCAAGGACAGTGAAAATGTTTAGTGCCATCAGCTGTAAATACACATACAAGGGACCCCGATAGGCAGGCTGGTGTGTCGGGGGGCAGGAAGCCAACAGTGCAGCCTGACGTAGGCGTGGGCACAGGACATGCATGTGTCCCACGCGTGTGTGTACGTTGAGGAAAGGCTTTAGTTTTGGTTTTTGTTTTGGTTCCCGAGGTGAGCTTTCTGTGGAACGTTTTCCCTTCCTGTTTAACTTTTTTTGTTTTGTTTTGGCATTTTAAAAAATCGCATATAAAAAGTGTGAAGGGTGAAACCGTTTTGCAAGGACCGAGGAGCACGACGGACAGCAGATGGATCCCGCGGGCAGCAGCTGCATGAGGAGCCCCCACCCCCCGACCCCTGTCTGGGGCTGCCTTCGAAACCCCCACTCGGAAGGCAGTGGGGCCTCAGGGCTACCCCACTACCCGCCAACCCCATTCTCCTTCCACCAGAAAGCAGACTTCCAGGCCACAGCGACAGCAGCGTACCCCGACTTCTCAGCCTCCTGCCTGGCGGCCACCCCCCACAGCCTTCCCCGAGAGGAGCGCATCCTCACCGAGCAGCACCCCGCCTTCCCACAGCCCCCCGAATGGCACGTTCCTGTTTCCGAGGCCCGGCAGAGGCTCAACCCGGGCCCAGCTGGGCGCTCCAGGGAAATGGGGGCCCACAGCCCAGGCGTGGTGGATGGCGCAGGAGGCCCAGGAGAGGACTATGGGGTGCTGGAGAGCACTGCCAGTGAGATGGAGAAGAAATCTTCCAGGCGGAAAAAGGAGAGTTCAGGTAGG
Organism: Ctenodactylus gundi; assembly: GCA_004027205.1. NCBI lineage: Eukaryota > Metazoa > Chordata > Mammalia > Rodentia > Ctenodactylidae > Ctenodactylus > Ctenodactylus gundi. The sequence goes on from PVKB01005431.1 coordinate 72,747, forward strand.
TGGCAGAGGAGCAGCTAGTCATTCTTTTACTGTGTGACCCAAGGAGGTTGCTTGACCTCTCTGAGCCTAAGAGTCCTCATGAATTTCTAATAATGCTATCGATTGCAAATGTAGGAGACTTGGGGGTCTCTAACACTAGAAGTTCTCTGGTGATGGGAGCTATGTTTGTGTCCCTAGCAGGTCTCCCGGGCCTGGGGAAGGATGTACCAACTAGAGAATGAAACAGACCCAGAGGCCAATTGGGATGGAGCTTCTGGATGCAGATTGGCAAGGGCTGAAGGGAGCTTTTCTGACCCAGGACCACGTTCTGGGTGATTCCACAGGGTTCCAGAGCCGCACAGTTGGCTCACCATGCAGCTCAGACTGAGGCTAGGGGACCCAGAGATCAGGGCTGAGACTGTGACCCTAAGAGCCAAGAGGCAGAAAGGCAGGCCTGGGTCTGAGACACGGGAGAGGGAAGATGGCACAGACTGGCTCTGAGGTCTAGGTGACCCTCAGGGAAGGCAGTACTGCCAGATGCCCTCCTGAGAGACTGCTGGCCCTGGGGAAGGTCAGAAAGGCCACTGAGGGTCGGCCACGGGCCTTGGAAGGGAGGTAATGCCCAGCTCGGGGCTGGAGACCCACATGTGGGATGTTAGGTGGCTTGTTTGTTAAGATCCCAGGTGAAGCGCTCCTCACTGTGGTTGGCCCCTTACCTCCCCACAAGCCTTCCAGCTCTTCTCACTGCCACTTCATCCTTTGACTGGCTCTTGGTCTCCACCTTTTCCCAGAAAAGACAGTGCTCCAGCCTCCTGTCCAGGCCCCACTCTCCTGTGCTCCTGAACCTGTCAGTCTGAACTCAGAAAGGACTAGGGGCAGGTCCACACAGAAGGTGGCAGGCAGCAAACAAGACACCGTGTGTGTGGCTTCCTTCAGTACTTTCGATTTAGCAGAGGGGCAGGGGATGGATAAGGGGTTCTGGCCCTGAGAGCTCAGAGCCAGAGGAAGAGCCCTGTCGGTGTGGGATACGCTCAGACTGGGGAGGTTCCAGGCTGTGGTGTACAGATGTTGGCTTCGGAGTCCCACCCATTTGTGAGGTAGGGGCAACAGGTATTTTTAGTACCCTGATTTTATAGGTGGGAAAAGGAGAGACAACGTTTAAGGGCAATGCCCAAGTGAGGCCAAGATAAGAGTCACCAATTCACCTCTATTTACTCAGGACTTGTCTAGTTTTAGTACTGACAATCTCATGTCCTGGAAAATCCCTCAGACCCAGGCAAACCAGTAGCTCTTTGTCACTATAGGCATAAGCTCAAATCCTGGACTTCAGCTCCTGAATCTCACACCCTGCAGCGAATTTCAAGTGTGATCCTCAATTTGAAATGATGCCTGGTCTCCCCATGTGAAGTCCCACAAAAACAGTGACAATGAGTGTCGCTAACCCCACTTTGCCCTCCTGGCCGTTAAAGAGAAGGGTCATTTTTGTCCCCAGCTTGTTAAATCCCCAGCCTCAGAACTAGCTCTTCCAGCTGGCTGCTGGTGAGAGACCCACCCAGACCAGCACTTTCTGTGCCTCTAGCCCAAGGTTTGCTCGATCCCTCCACTTGGTTCCTGGTTGCAGGGCCTCCAACTCCACTCACACCTCATGGCTACATCCAACCACTCTCCAGGGAACTGAGCTGAGGACACTGGGAAGAAATGTACTAAGCCAAGAGGCAAATCCTTCATCATCCCCAAAGTCCGCAAAACTTAAATGTACCATCTCTCCTGTTGATGAGTGGCTGATGGCACTGCTTTATGGAATAAGCACGTAGGCTAACCAGTGACCGCCCAAGAGCACGTGCACACCTCTGCTCAGGCCACACGCTTTTCACAGGGCTAGCCTTTGGCAAGGCAGGCTCCCACCTAAGAGGGGACCTGGACTCTCTCCCACACAAGGTCCCCCCAGGAGCAAAAGTACAGGTGCAGTGGACAGCACAGGGCCCAGCAAGCTGACTTTCCCATGTGGCCCCAGACCCACTCTGGTCAGTAGGCAGAGTTCTCTGCAGCTCAGAAAAAAACCAAACTTCCCATTCTACTCTGCTAATTGAAAGTTGCTGGCTAGATTCTCTATTTAAAATTGTCACGTTTGGTTCATCATGGGTCCTTCTGGGGACAGAGTGTGCTGGAGACCAAACCCAGGGTCTCACACACGCTCAGCACAGGTTCTCCCACTGAACAACACCCCTACTGCCTCATCACGGATGTTTTTGCATTAATTTTGTTTTTCTGAAAACAGGGTATTAAATGTTGTTTTTCTTGATTCCTGGGATTTAGCATGTCCCTTAAACTTGTGTTCAACCCATGTGTCTCCCATGCCTCACCCTAGTCCTGGCTAAGCCATCGTCTCTGGAAAGCTAGGCAGCCTTGACCAGAAATGGGCTTTTCTATACTCTTCCTGGCTGGACAGTCTGCAGTGGCAGCTCTGCAACTTCGGCTGCATGACGTTGGGAAAGTTCTTTACTTCTTGCAGCCTCTGCTTCCCCAGCTACAAAACAGGACCGTAGCCGAATCTCTTCCCATGTGGAGTCCCTACAAAGGTTAAATGCAGGGATTCCTAACACTAACACTGCACCTGGTCCATCATAAGGCTTTAATAAATAGCAGCTGTGAATGGTATTAGGCCCATATTTCCTGAACCAGCCCTCAGAACACGGGGTGTGACAAATATTCTGATATTTATGGGGACAGTGGAAGTGAATATTTCAAATGCATTGTTACAGAAATTCCTGAGTCTGGGGCATAAGACATGGGAACTGGTGCAGCCACTTTGCCCTATAAACCAGTTGTCAACAGTTAGAAGCTTGAATCTTGGAAGTCTGCTGGAGAGGTCAGGGAGGCAAGGTGGTAAGTTGTACCTGGCAAATGCGCCCATACTGGCTGACTCGGGAGACCCCAGTGACTGTTTACAAAAGAGACATGCACTGCTGCCCCCCTCCTGCCTCAGCCATCCCTAGAGGCCCCCCTTCATTTCAATGGGAAGCTGGCACAGACTTGCTGCAGCTACTGATCCCTACACGGGCTCATTCTGTTGGTCAGCACAGAACCGATTGAGGAGACCAGGGCGATGTTATCTTACCCCAACCATTCCCAGCCTCAGGGCCAGCGGGTGTTAAAGACCCCTGCTGGCAAGGACAGCTGTGAGGCCACTGCTGTTTTCCCCCAAACCATCCCTGCTACCGTGGTCATCGCCTTTAATTTATGGGAGTGAGGGATTTCACGGTGATTTCCTGATGGGGTTCAAGGGAAGGTTGCATGTGGTGTGCTCGCCTGGCTGCAGGAGAAGCTGCTGGGCTGCCTGGGAAAGGCGTCCTGTTGCCCGTGAGTACTCTCAGAGTCCCTGCTCTGAAGACACTTGCCTTCCATCCGACTCACTTGTCCCATCCTCCTTCAGCTCCAGGGAGGATGCTCCCCGGGGCTCATCCTTCGTAAGGCTGATCTCTACCTGCTCCTGCTCAAATGCATAAAATTCACCTGAGCTTTAAAATTCTCCACGAGGGCTGGGCTGGTGGCACACGCCTGTCATCCTAGCGCCCTGGGAGACTGAGACTGGAGGATCATGAGTTGGAGTCCAGACTGGGCAACTTAGTGACCTGATGAGACGCTGTCTCAAAATAAAAAAGGAAATGATCTGGGGATGTAGCTCAGGACAAGGTTTCAATCCTTAGTGGAAACAAAACAAGAGTACCTGTCCACAAATCGGCCCCTCTCTCTTGCTCTTCTCCACGTGACCTTCCTGGACAATCTCCCCAGCCCCACCTCTGCTTCAGGTCACCTGCCACCAAGCCACATCACGCACTGGCCTCACCAACGCGTCCTGCATTTCCCTCCCTCCTGCTCTGGTGTTCCCCTTCCTCCTCTATTCTGCCATTAAAATCCTATTGCTCTCCTGTCCAGCTCAAAGGCCTCTTTTCACACCTATTTTCTTCCTCCTTAAAAAAAAAAAAAACGTTAGACAATACAGTGTTGATCAAAATACACGGTGAAAGCTGAAGTTAAACATTTTATTATAATAAAACACACACTGCCACCACTAATATCCCTCAAAATACTCCCCCTTTTTCAAGCATTCCCACCACTCTCTGAAGCAGCTCTGGAAGTCCTCTTTTGTGTCTTTACGAGGTGTGACCAAAAATACAGTGAATGCTGCTGCCGAGTGTCATCCCATGGAAAGACCGGCTTTTAAAAACAGCTTAGTGTTTCTTCATCTACTTTTTCATTGGCCATGGCACCATTTGACTTGCCTCCTCCCCCAGATCAAAATGACCATGAAAGGGAAACATTCAGGACATGAAGGCAGCCAAGACTGCACAACTAAGGACGCTCACAAAAGAGGGCTGTCAGAGCTGCTTTTGGAAGGTGACGGAAACAGTGGATGTGTCTGAAAGAAGGAGGAACATTTTGAGAGTTATCAATGGCAATGTGTCTTTTACTCTAACGAATTTAAGAAAATCAAGCACTCATTGTCTTTTCCTGCCACTCCTCCTGCTGGTACATAGCACCACATCAGCAAAGGCTGCGATCCAAAAGCTTCCAATTACAGTGGCTTCTAGAACCTGTGCTCATTTTTCTAGCTAAGCTCCAGTTTCGCCACCTCATGAAGGAGCCCAAGATCAGGAGATTTCTTACCATAAAATATCTTGTATTTGTAATCTCCCTTTTATTATTCATGCTTAACACAAAACTCACTATCTTAACCACTTTGAAAGGATACTGCCCAATGGCCAACTATAGATAACTGTGGTCCAACAGCCTGCTGGACCTGTTTCATCTCGCAAAACCAAAATTCCATCGTCACTGAACAAGCCTTCTTGTTCCCTTCCCCAAGTCCCGGGCAACCAGCATGCTACCTTCTAAGAGTTTAACTACTTTAGATACTTCATGTAAGTGCAATCATACTGTAATTGTGGTTTTTCTCCATTGTATAGACATACCATATTTTCTCTTTCTACTCATTTGCTGATGAGCCCTCAGACTGCTTCCACCTCCTAGCAATTGTGACTAATACCATAGTGCGCATGGGCAGGTGAATTATTCCCGGAGCTCATGTTTTCAGTATTTCTGGACATACCACCAGAAGTGGAATTGCTGGGTTGTATGGTAATTCTAGACTTAATCTGTTGAGAAACCTTCATGCTATTTCCATAGCATCTGCACTAGTTTACGTTCCTACCAACAGCACACAAAGGTTCCAATCTTTCCTCATCCTGACCTTGCTCTTGGTGGTTCTTTTCTTTCTAAGTGCTTAGAGTACTTGCCTAGCAATTGCAATCTGGGTTCGACTCCTCCAGCACCACATAAACAGGGGGTGGCGGTGCTCACCTGTAATCCCAGCACATGGGAGGCTGAATGAAACAGGCTTGTGGCGAGTCCAAGGCCAGCCTGGGCTCCAGAGTGAGTTCAGGACAAATCTAGACCACAGAGTGAGACCCTGTCTTTAAATATATATATATATATATATATATATATATATAGATAGATAGATAGATAGATAGATAGATATATAGATATAGATATAGATATATAGATATAGATAGATAGATAGATAGATAGATATAGTGGCATCTTAATTGTTGTGATGTAGTGTCTCATTGATGTGCTGTGCATTTCCCTCCTGATTAGTCATGTTGAGTTTCCTTTCTTCTGCTTGCTATTTTTGTATCTCCTTAAAAAAATGTCTATTTAAATTCTTTATCCATTGCAATTGGATTATTTTTTGGTGTTGTTGAGTTGCCGTTCTTTATATATTCCAAATAGCAACTCATGCCAAATAAATAGTTTGCAAATATTTCTCTCATTCCTAAGGTTACCTTTTCACGTTATTTTCCTTTGCGGCGCAGAAGTTCTTAAGCTGACGTGGTTCCATGTGTCTATTTTTATTTTGGCTGCATGTGCTTTTGGAAATATATCTAAGAAATTGCCAAACCCCAAGTTATGAAGTTTTCTGTATGTTTCTTTTAGGAGTTTCATATTTTTAGGCCTTTATCCTGAGTAATTTTTATGTGGTGAAAGAGCCTGTCATCCTCTGCATATGGACATCCAGTTTGCTCAGCACTACTTTTTTTTTTTTTTTTAAGTCCAGACTGTCCCTGAACTCACTAAGTAGCCCAGGCTGGCCTTGACCTCATGGCAATCCTCCTGCCTCCACCTCCCACATGCTGGGATTATAGGTGTGTGCCACCACACGTGGCTCCCCAACACTGTTTGAAGAGACTGTCCTTTACCCATTGTGTAGCCTTGGCACCTTTGCCAAGGATCATTTGACCACATAGTTGAGGGTTATTTCTGGCCTCTCTTCTGTTCCATTGATCCATATCTTTATCCCATGTTTTGATAACTGTCACTTTATAATATTTTTTTGAAATTAGGAAATGTGAGACCTACGGTTTTACTTTTTCTTCTAAGATTGTTTTGACTATTCAGGATCCTTTGACATTCCAGATAAATTTTAGAATTTTTATCCAAAAATATCATTGGGATTTTGATTGGAATTGTACTGAAATTGTAGACTACTTCGGGTAGCATGAATACTTTAACAATAACAAGTAATCCAATTCATCAGCATGATGTCACTCCATTCATTACTATTTTTTTGGCAGTATTTGTAATTTTCATGTATAAGCTTTTTGTCTCTTTGGCTAAATTCATTTGTTTGAGACAGAAATCTTGTTATTTAGTCCAGATTGGCCTTGAGTTTACTGTATAGCCCAGCCTGGCCTCAAATTCACAATCATCGTGCCTCAACCTCCCAAGTTATGGGATTATAGGTACCTATTACCATGCCTGGCTGAGTTTATTCTTAAGTATTTTTTCTTTCAGATTATTATTACTGCAGAAAAACACAACTAATTTTTGTATATTATTTTCTATCTTGCAATTTTGCTGTATTTATTAGCTCTAATATAGTGCTTGTCTATATGGGACCTTTCAATTCCTTTAACGTTTTCTACATACACAATCAGGTCATCTGTGAGGAGAGATAATTTTATTTTTTTCCTTTCATATTTGAATGAATTTTTATTTCTTTTCTTGCCTAACTGCTCTGGCTAGGACTTCCAGTATTATGCTAAATAGATGTGACAAGAGCATGCATTGTTGCCTGGCTCCTGATCTTAAGGGACGCTTTCCATTTTTTCCCTATTGAGTATGTTATTAGCTGGGCATTTCCATATATAGCTTCTGTTAGGTGTAGGTAATTTCCATTTACTCCTGGTTCCCTATGTATCTGAGAATCCTATCTTGGCTTTTTCCCCTGTGCATGGAGTGTGCCTTGTCTATACCTCCTCAGTGGCCTCAACCAGGGGACCTTGCAGACTATGGCTGCCTCTCACCCTAAAATAAAAGGGTAAGGAGTGGCAGAATGGCATCAGATTCCTCTGCACAGTCTCCCCAGGTCCTGGGGACACATTTGCACATAGGTGGTACTCATTAATTTCTGGTCAATGGCCTCAGCCATGGCCTGGCATTCATTTATTTTCTTACACATTCTCTGATAGCAGCTCCACTGCCTGGCATGAGGGTTTCCCTGTGTCATGTGTTTCTGTGAAATTAGCCGGGTGGGAGCTGGAGGAAAAGCACAGTGGTTACAGCATTTGTCTAGCAAGCCCAACGCCTTGAATTCTGTCTCCCAGCACCACCTGAGCCAGGCAGGGTGGTGCATACTTGTAATTCTAGCATTTGGGAGACTGAGGCAGGAAGACTGCTGTGAGTCTGAGGCCAGCCTGGACATAGTGAGTTCGGTACCTGCCTGGACTGCAGCACAAGTCCCTGTCTTAGAAAGAAAGAAAGAACCCACCCACCCAGGTATAGTGGTGCACTCTGGGAGGCTAAGGCAGCAGGATCACAACTTCACAGGGCAACCTCAGCTGCTTAGTAAGACAAGGAAGGAAGGAAGGAAGGAAGAAAAAAAGAAAATGGAAAGAGGGAAGGAGGGAGAGAGGGAAAGAGAAACAAAGGAGGAAGAAATGCATCAGAACTGTGACAGTCTCTCTTCTGAGAAGGTTTCCAGAAAGCCAGACTTCAGTCATAAAACCAGCCCAGGGTCAGGGTGAGTGCTGAGATCAGACCGACACAAAAACATGCAGGCTGGGCTGAATTTGCAGGAATCCTCCAAGAACACAGGAGCCAGATGCACAGACAAATGGGCACCCTTTGTCTTCAAAACTCCCTACCCTACCCTGATGCTGGCTGCATTGCTAGTTGCCCATATTAAAAACTGGCTAGGAAGTGACCTGAGTTTGATTGGAGCCTTTGCCACCTGCTACCAGCCAGGCCTACCTGGCTACCAGTCTTCCTGGCTTTGAAGGCTTGTCAGTCAAGGGTTGCTGCAGTGCTTTGTGGGGGCAGTAGCAAGGGCCCCGGCACAGCTGGCCTGGGAGGACAGGGAATAATGGTACACTTGGTACACTTGGCCATCAGCTCTCACGTATCCCCGGCATTCTGGTTAGAACTCCTGCTTCTTCTTCACCTCTGAAAAGCAGAGATTAGGGTCCCAACAGTACCTCAGGCCTCAGGAAAATTTGAACATACAAATCCTGGGCCACGCAGGCCCTGGGCCAGGTCCAGTTGGGAAGTTCTGGAGAAACTCAATTGCTGCAGAGGCAGCAGCATCTTAACCAATATCTAAGCCAGAAAGAGCCCAAGGGCCCAAGGACTGTGAGCAGGTCAGGCAAAGGGCAGCCCAAGCTCTACCCCCTGCCCACCAGGATGGGGGCCCAGGAGTTCTGGACCAGCCACCTCTTCCACTGGCTTGAATAGACCCAGGGCACATGGGCCCAGGGAGGCAGGGATGATTCAAAGGCAGAGCGGCCCTTTTCTACTAACATGCAGGCCTGGGCCAGCTTCTTCCCTAAGGCACTCTCTGCTCCGACCAGAGCTTCCCTGCCTCTTTCTTTGCACACTATGTAAAGGAACTGTTCAAGCAGTGACCTGGGACCCAAAGTCTCATTTCCTTTGGTGTCACCTGAGAGTGACATCTGGAGCAAACCCAATGCTGCTCATCTCTTCAAAGGCTGTTGCTCCAGTCTAGGAGTGCAGCTCAGAGGTAGAGCATTGGTCCAGCATGCACGAGGCCCTGGCTTCAATCCTCAGCATGGCGACAACAACGGCTGCCACTGCTACCTTCTCCCTTCCCACCACTGCTGCTGCCCTGCCCCTGGCCTTCCATACCCCCACACCCTGTCTTACCACTCTGCTCACTCCCACCCCCCACCTCCCCAACACACACACTCTGCCTGTCCTCACTGCTCCACCCCACCTGGAACTCTGGGGACAACTACCCTGGCACCAGAATTCCCATTCTAGAATCTGCTTCTCCCCAGAAAATATACCTGAATTCCCTGTTTCCTCTGCTGGGCTCTTCAAGCTAGAACCCTGCACCTGTCCCTTTAAGCGCCTTCAGGAGAGCAAAAGGACCTGGCTATTGGGGTGAGACCTGATAAGAAAATGAGGCCAAGCCCAGGAAGCCAAGGGAAGCCTAGATGTGATCATCCAACTGGTTTGGGGCTGGCTCCATGCAGGTCTTACAGATTTTCATGAACTTTGAACTTTTCTTCTGAAGTTGAAAGTTACAGAGCTACTGAGCCCATTAATATATCACCAGTCATTGGGGGAAGCTGCAGACCCAGAGCTCAATAGGGTCTAACCTACTAATGTCAGGCACTGAGTATTGCCTTTCTTGTCCTACTGGAAAGTCCCAGTGAGACAGACCTGTCTCCCTGGAGTGGGCACAGTCTGCATGCTGTGCCTCCCCATGGCAGTATGACATGTGGCTGTAGCCCTAGGCTGGCTCTAGAGGCCCTGAGTGTGCCATTTAGTCTCTGGGTCTTAATTTTCTTATCTGTTCAATGAGCTAATGTGCTTCTTAACTACCTCACAAAATAACCAGCAGCATAGGCCTTGGGGGTGTAACTCAGTGGTAGAGCACTTATTTACCTCAACCCCCAGCACTGCAAAAGAGAGAATACAAAAGAAAGCAGCCTAACAGTTTTGGAAATAGCTTCCTGTCAAAGAAATCTGGGTTCTCTATGTTCACCTGCAAGTCCCTTCCCAGCTACAATGATGCTGTAATAGAGATAAAAGAAATTCATGACCAACTTCAAAGTGCTATTTGAACACAGATATCTGACTTTCTACCTGGTCTTCCGTAGAATTTTAGGTTAAACAGTGCTGTAAGGTTAGACAGGACAGGACTCCAAAAAGGCAGGTTCCACTGGGTCTGTGTAACACTCCCACAGCTCCGCTAACACTGCTCACTTCAGGAAGGTCTGCCAAACGTGACAGCTACTTAGGAAATAATTTGCCTTGGATGGTGTAAAGGCTCATGGTGGAAACCGCAATCACACATGCTTCCTGTTTGCATTTCTCTGGGCACTGCCGGCAGCTCCCTTAGCCTAAGGGTCCTACAGGGCCTGGGGGTGGGTGAGTCCTCTCTGACCACAGAGGCAGCCACGTGAATGAATGCCTCCCCATTCTGCGGCCCTCGAAAAGTCTGTGGCTGCCCTAAACACTGATGTGCCTGAAGTGTGGGACCCCTGGAAGGTTCAAGCAATGGTGGCCACAGACAATGCTCCATTAAAACAGATGGGAAAAAATAAAGAGGAGAAAAGGACTAGAAGGTCAGACATTTGAAAGGCATTGCTTTCACACAGGTCTGGGGACATGGCACCTTAGATGTGTCTTATTTAAGACTTTGAATCACCCCTCAAACATCAGGTCCAAGCACTTTGCAGTCCCAGCACTCTCCAAGACTGAGGCAGGAGGATCACCAACTCAAGCCCAGCCTGGATGACTTAGCAATTTAACAAGACTCTGTCTCAAAATAAAATTTTTAACAAGGAGATTGGGAGTATAATTCAGTGTGAAGGCTCTGGGTTCAATTCCCAGTACTCCCCCCACACAGTCCCCCAAAAATCAGGTCTAGCAGGATCTCTTCTGGTGGCCTTTCCAAAGCTTGCTGCCAGGAAGCAAGGGAGGTGTGAGCTCACACTGTCAACCTCTTCTACCTTCTCAGCAGCCTTGTGATTGCTGTGGGCACAGCTAGTCTCATTATGCAAATAAAGAAACTGAGGTTCTGAGAACTCAGGGACATGCCAGGCCAAAAGCTCCTCCTTGGAGCCTTCACCCATGGGTACCAAGGCTCAGACTGTCCAGTAAATCCTTATGCCTTTGCAAATACACTTAGCTTGGGGCAGAAAGGTCTGCATGTGGAAAGATGAATAAGGCTTCCTGGGCACGTTACCCATCTTTGGGCTAAAGACTGAAGAAAGGCCACTGAGGCCTTTTGTGACGGAGCACACAGCAAGACCTCAGACCTGGCGGAGGGAAGAGCAAAGAGCTGAAACATGAACATCCAAACCTGCAAGGGGCCTCAGGGGTCAAGGCCTCTTTTGCAAAAGAACAGGAAAAGAGGGTGATAGGGCTTACATGTTGGGAAAGAACTCTCATGCTATCCCTCTGAGAGGAGGAGACCCCTATCCAATACCAAACTTGTACTTATGGGGAACCAGGCCTAGAGAGGAGACAGAGGCTCCCGGACAAAGATGTACTCTACCGGGGGTATGAGTTACTTGCATGTGGTAGTGTGTAACTGCTCTGACCCACTGGAGCGGGCAAACTAGACACCCACTGGCTAGAACAGTATGGAGGTGTTTTGTATTATTACCTTTTCTCCTGTTTTGGTGAAAATGTTGCAATTTTTCATACTGTTGCTAGAAACTTCTGTTTCATAGCTCCTTCCCATACTTCAGTGTTTGGGGTTTGTTGTTGTTGTCTGTGATGGTGGGAATTGAACCTACAGAGCACTCGGCCTCTTTCTTATTTTGAGATAAGTTCTCATGGTGTAGCCCAGGTGTACTCACACTCATGATTCTCCTGCCTCAGCCTCCCAAAGAGCTGGGATTATAGGTGTATGCCATCATGCTGGACCCTTTTATCATTTTCAACAGTGATAAAAGTTTATCTAACCCTAGGAAGTTGCTGAAGGACAAATATCCTCCCAGAACATGGGGAGGAAGTAGGCACTGAGGCCCCAGAGCCTAACTTAGGACAGTAAGAGGCAGCAGAGGAGAGGCACACAGGAAGGGGCCTTGGCTCAGCTGCAGTGACCAGATGCCCACACAGCCAGTCGAAGCCCAGCTCCAAAGGAGTCTTCACCCTCTCCTCTCCTTCCCGAGGGAGGACTGTGTACGGGGATTAGAGGGTTGGGGGGTGTTTTCTGGGATACCATGGGCCAGCCATGTGGATGTGGGTGACAACCCCGGGCAGCTGCCTGTAGGAAACAGAGTTGGGGACAATCAATGATGCCACTTTCCTTTTTAGGCCTTGGGTGTCCAGTCAGCCAGAAGGCGGAGTATCTGGTGCAAGCTGAGAGCCCTGACTTAGGTCAAGTGGCTCTTTTCAAATCTTCCTTATGCCTTCTTAAAGCTGCTGGGCCCCCTGGGCAAATTCCTAGGCCTCTCTGAGGCTGCTTCCTCTGTGTAACTGAGGGTGGTTTAGCAAATACCTCCTCCGTGCCAGGCACGGAAGCAATTTCTTGCCAGAAGCAAGAGGGAGAAAAGTAGTCAGATCCCTGGAGAGAAAGCTATTAATCAAGGCAAATACACATAACAGTGCTACAGGGGATAGTAATACTACTGATTGGCAGCGGAGCTGCGTGGTGAGAACGGGCGTGAGCAAAGAAATGGTCCAAAAATGCCAACTGCTTCATCCCAGCCCTTCCGGGTGGCATTTCGTGGAGCTGAAACGCTGGAACAATCATTTATATTTATCCAGCAATTGTGGGTTCTAACAGCATTTTCCACACACATTACCTCATCCAGTCTTTCCAAAATAGTCCTAGGAGGTAGGCGCTTTATTTTCTCCAAGTTCTTGTTAAGGAGACGGATGCACAGAAAGGTTAAGTAACTTTGTCGAAGTCTCCAGCAAGTAGATTCAGGATTCAAACCTGTACGGCGCTCTTCCGGGCTATCCCCTCCCAGGGGCCGTGACAAGGAAGCCCCAGGACAGCAGGAAGCTGCGGAAGAGGCCGCCGGCCACAGCCGGAGCCTGGGCCGCGACAGGGTTTTCCGGGCTTCCCCCGCGCCGACCCGGGGCGGGATGTGCTCCCGCAAGGCGGCCATCCGCCGCGTGACCCACGCTCCGGGCACGCCGCCAGAAGCGCCGCGCCAAGGCCAGAGCGCTCCTCGGGGACACAGGCCGGGCCGCGCGTCCTTCCCGGCAGCCCACGCTCGGGCTTCCGGTGCGGCTGGGCCCGCCTTCCGGCCGCGAGGCGGGAGCCGCACTGAGCTCGCCCCGCCCCCGGGGCGCTTGCCCCCGCGCAGCAGGCGAGGCGCCCGGGAGCCAGGAGCCCCGGGCGTGTCGGTGCCCGCTCCTGAGCCTCCCGCGCGCCGTGGCGCCCGCCCACTCGCCTTCCCACCGGCTGCTGGCCTGGGGTCGGCCCGCGGCGGGAGGCGGCCTCGCAGGGCGCCCCCACGCGGAAAACCGCCCACGCGGCTCTCTGGGCGCGGGCTGCAGAAACCCACGACGCGCGGGTTGATGGAAGCAGCAGCCTCAAATTCCCCACTGGCCGGGCGGCCCCCAGGTCCGTCCAGATCTGGCTGCTTGGCCGCGTGGGGAGTCCTCAGGCCGTCCCCGGCACCGCCCACCCTCCAGGGTCCGTCCTGTAGACGGCACACTTAGCCTCACAGAGCAACACTTGACCCCCCACCCCTCGTCAGCAACGTGGGACGGGTCTCCAAGAGGACAAAGGGCTGGGATGCAGTTTTCCAAAAAAAAAAAAAAAAAGTCCACTTCTCTGTAAAGGAAGACAGTGAGGAGAAAAAACCAGCAGTTCTTGCAGCCCTCCTCTGGCCACGTGGCCATGTGGCAGACATTGCTAGTCGTAGGTGTGTTGCTCTCTTTCCCCAGCCCCTCTCCACAGCCCATCCCTATTAAAGTGAAGGCGGAGGCTGCCATCTCAGCAGCCAACGATACAGTCCCTTTCGTGTGTTAGGACCGTACAGTTTATGAACTCGTCCCACGTGGATTGCGTTAGAACATCGGGAGTCCAGCTGCTTGGGTTTGATTCCTGCCTCCCCGACTCACCAGCCGGATGAGCTTGGACAACCTGCTTAACTTCTTTGTGCTTACTACGTAAAATATGGCTAATACTGGAACCGACCTGTTGGGTTATCGTTAGGATCAAATGGCGGCTGTGTGTCTGGTGCTGGGTGGTGTGCCTGGCCCAGGCTATGTTCCCCTGACCCTGTTAGTAGCTATGACTCTGCCACACTGTGTGTGTGTTACAGGGAACCTTCTCCCCCGAGGGCCAGAGGGCTTTCCAGGCTCGGCCCCCTGGGACAGAGTTTAGATCGGCATGTGTGACCAGCTAGCGATCTGATGGGACTGGTATGTGAGGAACATGGGGAAAGTGGGGTCTTAACAGCAGTGTGGATACTTGACCATGCACCAGAATTACCAGAGGGCTTGTTTGAACAGGTTATGGAGCCCCATCCCCTAAGTTTCTGGTTGACTGAGGCCCGAGAATTTGCGTTTGCTACCAATTGTGGATTGCAGCTGGAGACTATTGGTCTGTGGACCACACTTTAGAGGATTCATCTTATGACATCTAGACCCACCAGGCCTCAGCTACTGATGCCATCCTGGGAAGTGGGCTAAAGACAGAGGTCACTCAGTAGTCAAGAACTGCTTCATGTGCTTTGGGAAAAAAATAAATTGAGGACAGTCACCTAAGGTTGGTGGTTAAAAACCTTCCCAATTATCGGAAGAGTAAGACACTAGAAAGAATGAGAGGACACTGTAACTTATTTTCACAGCATCCTGTAGAGATAAGAGAAACCAGGAAAGGCCGCCTAGTTGCTTGGGTATAAAAAGAAAATGGAATCCTGTTCCACACACCCCCAAATTAAATCTTCCTCTCCCCTAGACCACCAGGAGAACCGAGGGAAGGTGGAAGGCAGCAGCAAGGCCCGCAAGGAAAGGACGGCCTTCACCAAAGAGCAGCTGCGGGAGCTGGAGGCTGAGTTTGCCCACCACAACTACCTGACCCGGCTGCGCAGATACGAAATCGCTGTGAACCTGGATCTCTCGGAGCGGCAGGTGCGGCCCACCTTTCACGGTCGCCACCTTCCCCTCCCATCATCTCACCCCCAGGAGCTCCTCCTTCTTCCCCTGGCTGTCTAGCAGTTCTCAGCTGGGGGTGTACATGGGAATCATTTGGGGAGACTTTTTAATGACACTGATAATGAGCTCCACCCTTGGAGAAGATTGTAGTCTAGGATGGGGTTCAGGCAACTAGAGTTTCTAGAGGTCCCCAGAGATTTCCATGTGAAGCTGGCAACATCTGATCTGGTTATTCCTCAAACACAAGGGGGCACTGGGATCAAAATGTAGATCCCAGTGTTCCCTGGGACAGTTTTGAGGTGATAAGGAGCAGGCCTTGGGTCCTACAGCTGATGCACATAACAGCTGATTCCTGAGGACACTTGAGAAAACTCCCCTGGCCCCTTGTTTTGGGCTTTTCCTCAATGTGGCACACTCTGTCCATACCCATGCTCTAGTCTGAGGTAAGCACAGTAATTACAATATTTGATAACAGCTTTTGGTTGATAGAGATCTCTGCTAGGTTGAATTATTTTAAATCAGAAGACTTAGATTCAAATCCTGTTTCTAGTATTTCCTAGCCCTGTGACCTCTGGGTTTCCATCTGTAAAATGGGGTCAGAATCCCAACCTGCATGTAAGGCCTAGGTGAGAAAACATGCTTACCAAAGCTAGCTGAACTGAGAAGTGCTTTATAAATGTGCCTCCAGATACAGCTGACCACTCAGGCTCTTGAGTAGTAGAAGCTGGATGATGCTTGCGGAATGAGTTTTTAGATTCTGTTCCCACCTCTGTCCTAGAGACACATCTGGAGACAAACACAGGCCTCTGGATAGATTGCTGTGTCCTCTCTTTGGCCTCAGTTCCTGGTACCCTGGGGCAATAGGGAGCAGCAAGTACAGGTTTCAGGCTGCAGACCCTGGAGTTGTACCCTGCTGAGCTGGAACATAATCATGGGAGGCCAGGAGCGGCCACCCTGGCCCTGGAGTCACCAGGATCCTTTGCTTCTTCCCTCAGGTCAAGGTGTGGTTCCAGAACCGGAGGATGAAGTGGAAGCGAGTCAAGGGGGGCCAGCCTATCTCCCCACATGGGCAGGACCCGGATGACAGGGACTCTGCAGCTTCTCCAAGTTCAGAGTGAGGTTCTCCATGGAGGAAAATAAGGACTGAGCCACATCCCCAACTCTCCCTTCTCCCCCACACCACCTTTTACCCATCTACCCCAGGGCAGCCTCTCCACACCTTGCGTTGCCTCTTGGGTCCAAAGCTGCCCCAGGTGCCGGACAGACTTGGCTTTCCCAAAAAGTGCTGTCCAGTAATTCCCTATCTCAGCAGCCCCTTCCCAAGCCCTTTGCTCCCCACATTCTTGTGGAATTTTACAGCACCTACTAGACTGGGCAAATCTGGAAAGAGCTCCAGGGACATTGCTCCTCAGGGTCTCTTGGCCACCACCCTGACCTCTTCCCTGCCACCATCCTCTGACATCGGACAGGCTGCCTCCGGGTCTGGACACCTCGTGGCTGGCAGAGAGGGGAGACCTGCCACCAGGTGTTGCCTCATAAGCGCAAATGCTACAAAAGAAAAAATGGTGGAGACTCACACAATTTGGCCTACTTCCACTTTCCCCCTCTGAGCACTACATCTGAGGCTTTGAAAGCCCTTGGTTGTCCCAAAACCAAAGAGAAACCAGCACGAGGAGAGCTGAAGACAGCAATTGGGGGCTGTAGGTCGGAAGCCTGCCCGTGTCTCTAGATATGTTGGCTGTCGAGCAAGCAAGTTTCTGTGCATTGACTTGGAAAAGACAAAAAACAAAAAAACAAAAAAACAGCCTGGTGAAAGTCCCGTGTTCCTCTGCGGGCTCAACCACACTGGGTAGCTGAGAACAAACTCTGGACAGCATTTGCTGCCTCCACTTACTGCAGGGAGCAGCTGGGACTGCTGACCAGAGGTCCTGAGAAGTGGAGCAGCTGTTCAATTTCAACCCACAATTTCCAGATATAAACTCTCCTCAGATGGGAGAGGAAAATGGTCCCTGTATTCCAGGAATGGGTGAAAACCTAGAGAAGAGGAACCCTGAAGTGGGAGGTTCCCCAGCTGCAGCACTCTCTGCTCTCAAAGGACTCTGACTACAAATGGAACAAGAAAATGGTCCCTCTTCCTCCACAGGCTGCACCCTAGCCCCTCCTGTGTGTCCCACAAATGCTGTTATGGTCAGAACTGTAAAGTTCACACAGTGCACTGCTCAGACCCTAGCCATGACTTCCAGGGATGCCACTGAAGGTCTGGTGGCACAACAGCCTGGGCTACTTCTGCCTTGGAAAGAGACACCCTGCCTGCCTCAGTGTTCAGTGCTTGGTCTCCCAGTCGCAGCTGGTATCACAGGGGGAGGTCAGCAAGAGTTTTCAGATCACTGGCAAGTAGATTAAATCATTTGTGTGTAAAAATAACCCTACTTCCCCACCCCCAAAAGGGCACAAGCTGCGGGAAGTGATTGCCAAGTGAGATGGCTGGTTAGAGCATACACAATTTTTTTCTGAAGCATACTTCATATATTTTCCTAAGATTACATCAAGCTAACTGTACAAGTTCAATTCACTTTGTAAGAAAACTCTTGGAGAAATAAAATTGATTAAAAAAAGAAAAGCAAACTTCCCAGAACCCTTTCTTTGCAGAGCTAAGAACCATAGCTCCCGCGTGTGATCTTGGGATCCTGATGATTTCCAGGCAGTGCCCAGAAGCAAATGAGAAACAGGAAAGAGTCATCTAAACCCAGGTATCCTCCTGCCCGTGCTTCAAAAGCTGCACGCAAATGTCTTTATGGAAAGAGAGAAAAAGAAAAAAAAAAAGACTTTTTTCATGAAAATGCACTGTGTTCATTGACCATTGTAAAAAGTTTATGCTTGGTTAACCTGTGATGTACCAAATAATCAAAGTTCAGTAAGCAAAGATGAACTCTTGTTGGTAAAGGAATCTTGATCATAAATTAACCATCCCTAGTGGGTTTTTTTTTTTTTTTTTTTTTTTTTGGTTGGTTGGTTGGTTTTCATTACTGCTGTGATGGAGATCGTACCTTACTCACATGAGTCAAGGGCTCTGCTACCGAGTTATGCATCCAGTTCCAATCTTAGTGTTCAATTTCAAAGGTTGGAGAGTTTTCTTGTTCAGGATAGAAAAGTAGGGAATTATTAGTAATAGAAGTGAGGGACCCTCCTGCACTGCTGGTGGGAGTGTAAATTCGTTCAACCATTCTGGAAAGCAGTATGGAGAACACTCAAAAGACTAGAAATAAATATCCCCTTTGATCCAGTGACACCCCTCATGGGAATATATCCAAAAGAGGCCAAAACAACATACAACAGAGATATATGTATACCCATGTTCACAGCAGCACAACTAACAATAGTTAGAACATCGAAGTCACCAGAATACCCATCAACAGACCAGTGGATACACAAACTGTGGTACTTATACACAATGTAATACTATGCATCTGTAAGGTCCAACAGCATGGAGGTTTTCACAGGCAAATGGAAGAAACTTGAGAACATCATGCTTAGTGAAGTGAGTCAGAAGCAGAAGGTGAAACATCGAATGGTCTCTCTGATATGAGAGACCCAGACGACAGCTATCTCGTGGAACTTCAGAAGAAAGACAGAGTGAAAGAGGGAGACAGGATGGGGGTGGAGGGAGGGACGGGAGGGTAGGGGGAGGGGCAAAAGGAGAGCGGGAAAGCCCTTGTCACTTTGACAAGATACGTATGTGCACAAAATGCTCAACTCCATTGTAAACCTTAAATTTTGCACTTGTACATATCAATAAAATGGGGGAAAAAAAGAAGTGAGGGAATAGCTCAGTGATTAAAGCACTTGCCCAGCACAAACAAGGCCTTGGTTTCAAATTCCTAGATTAGCTGAACATGGTACATGCCTATAATCCCAGCACTCAGTAGGCTGAGACAGGAGGATTGCTGTGAGGCCAATCTGGGCTACATAGTGAGTTCAAGACCAGCCTGGACTTGTCTCAAAAAGAATAAATAAATAAAAATAAGGAAAAATGACAGAAGATGACCCCCACAAAAAGAAAAAAATGACTATAGTCTGTCTTTTTAATTAAAGAACAATTTGTCTTACTAAGATACCAACAACGGACAAAATAGAACTGGCTACAGAGAGGAAAAAGATAGGCATAGGGGGGATCTGACCAGGATTTTTACATTGAGGCAACCCAGGCCAGATCACTTCAGTGACTGGAAATGGTGTCACTGGACTCAGAGAGTAAAACAGCCCCACCAAAATCCAGGTGCCAAGGGAAAGGGGCTCAGTGGGATAGAGTTCAGGACCAAAGCCAAGCAAAAGGACATCTCCAGGCACTGCAGCCCCTCCCTCTCACAAAAGATTGAACTTCTGTGACAGCACCCACACTGGTTTTCCTCATGCGTCCCAGATGTTTTCCTGGACTTGGGATTACTTGTCACTGCTGCACAACCTCCCGAAGACTGCCCATCCAGCAATGAAGCTGCCCTTTGCAGGCGTTCCCAATCCCAGGCCAACACTTTCATGTCTCTGAGCTGGAGTTTCAGCTCTTCTATGCCACTGTGTGCCTCCTTCACCAGGCACCTCAAACTTGGAACACCTAAAGGTGAAGTCTTCCTTGCCCCAATTGACCCAGCTCCTCTACCTGCATTCTGAGGTCAGCTGGCAACGCTACAACCCACCCATTCACACATCCTACAAACCTGCCACATGCTCTGGATACTTACACCTACTTCTAAGAACCAATCAGGGCTCTCACCCTACTCGTTTTCCTCCCTACGGCGGTGTTTCTTCTTCTACACGCAGCACCTTTTGTCCAGCCTCCACCACCGCCTTTCTTGAGGCTGGCTATGTGGTCACTTGAATTAAAACCTCCAACATCTCTCTCTCCTGATGTGAGGCCACTACCACAAGGCCTCTCTCAGACCTTAATCACCAAAAAAATCCAACCTTGTCATTCCCAATTTAAAATCTCCCATTAGTAGGGCCTAGTGACTCAGGCCTGCAATCCCAGCACTCTGGGAGGTAAAAGCAGGACGATGAAAATTTTGTTTCCAGCCTGCGTGAATTAGTGACTCAGTGAGAGCTTATGTCAAAATAAAAAAATAAAAATGGGCTGGGTGTGTAGCTTAGTGCAGGGGCCCTAGGCTTGATTCTCAGTGTCAAAAAAAAAAAAAAAAAAAAGTCACTGTGGTAAGCTGGGGATATACCTCAATGGCTGGGCACTGTCTGCTGTCCACAGCAGATGAAAAAAAAAAAAAAAAGGCCAATCTACTAGAGGCTTATAATCACATAGTAAAGCCCAAGGGCCTTCAAAATCCTCCAAGATCCCATGATCAGGCCCCTGCCAACCTCTGCAGACACAAGCTGAGCACAGCAACCACCAGTGCTTGCCTGGCAGTCTACACACCCCATGTGATTTCTCTCCTACTCCCCTTGATTCCTCATATTCTGTTTGCAGTGTTCTCTCAGATGCGGACCCCCAAGAACTTGGCATTCTAGAAGCTCTCAAAGAAACACAGGAAGGTGTTTTGTTTTGCTTTGTTTTGTGTCAATACTGGGGATTGACCCCTGGCCTTCAGACTTAACAATACCCTCAGCCTTTTTTTAAAAAAACACTAATGTTCATTGCCCAAGCTGGGCTCAGTTTTATGATCCTCCTGCCTCAGCCCCCAGAGGGCAGGGATTAAAATGTATAAATATGACTTCAGCTTTTTTTTTATGATGGTAGTGGTACTGGGGGTCAAGCACGGAACCTTTGCACTGAGCTACATACATTCTCAGCCCATTTTTGCTTTTGGATTTTGAGTCAGGATCTTACCAACTTGCTAAACTGCCCAGGCTGGGCTGGAACCTGCAGTCCTGCTGCCTCTGCTTCCCAATGTGCTGGGATTACAAGCCTGTACACAATAGGGCATCAATACCTGGCAACAATGTTCATCAATTTCTAAAATGATAGAGGGCAAGAAAAAAAAATCTCCTTGACTGTGAGAGGGAAAGGGGATGTGGGGTCAGGGAAAGACAAGAGAGTGAGAAAAAGGGAAGAAATAATTAATAAGATGTGATGTGTATGTGCACCGATTCCCCAGGTTGAATTTAACTATTTTATAAATACATACTAATAAAAACAATCATGGGGGGCGTGGTTATTTTAGCAAATATTAAATTAATAATTTTCACCTCTCAAGAAAAAATAATTTCCCCTGAAAATAGTAAGTCCATTGACCAGTCCACTGTGAGATGAAACTTTACACGTGTTGCTAGGCTCTGGGTCCTTCCGCTCACTCCTGCTTTCTCCCTCATAGCACCAGCATTTGATTGGCCAATGCAGGGGAAAAGTAGCTGGGATCCACTGCTCTTCAAGTTGGTAAAAATCCTCCATTATCTCTTAAGGACAAATCAGGGCTAGAGAGGCAGAGCCACTGACTGGCAACTTCCTGATGGGAGCCACTGAGTGTACCCAGCAATGGTGACATGGTAGGATTCTAAACAACTGCAAATTTCCAAATAGTAACTTTCCAGTAATAGATTTTTGCTCTCCTTGGGAAAGCATCAAGGACAAGCAAGCGTATGGCTGCTCTTCCGAGAGCTCGGGAGACGTGAGAGAGAGACAATGTCACTAGAGAATCCATTTCCAAAGGAAGTGGCCCAGGGCTGCAAAAATCTGCCCACCCCTAGGCCTGAGCCCTGGATACATTTCCAACAGCTCCTCTATTCAAAAAGAAAACCAGAATCAGGTAGGGTGTCCACTTTTTTTTTTTTTTTCTGTCCAGACTCCCAAAGCATCATAATCCAGGCAGGTCCATGAAGATGACTTGCTTTCCTTCCTTTAAGTGGAAACATTTGCCACCAGGAACTATATATATTCACCATCTTGGCAGAAGCCTGTGCCAGTGAATCCCTCATAATCATCAACAAGGAAATTGTCAGTGTGTCCTCTCTTGGCCACCACAGCCCTGACCTGTGACCACATTCCTTCTCTCATCGGTCACCTCTTCTCAGTCCCATTTCCTGCAAACCCAAACTACTTGCATATTTTTAAGACACCTTCAAAAATATCTCAAATCGGGGCTGGAGGAATAGCACAGCAGTTAAAGCATTTGCCTTTTAAGTGCAAGGCCCTGAGTTGGATTTCCCAGTAACACATAAAGCTGGGCGTGAGGGCCCATGCCCGTAATCCCAGCACTCAGGAGGCTGAGGCAAGAGGATTGCAGTGAGGTCAAGGCCAACCTGGGCTACAAAGTGAGTTCAGGACCAGCCTGGGCTACAGAGCAAGACCCTGTCTCAAAAAAAAAAAAAAAAAAAAAAATCTCTAATCTCTGCCTTTCTCAAATGGTACGTGTCATCTCTGGTTACAACCCTCTCCCGTGGCAGTTACCATTCTTTTCTCACTGTCTTTCCACCTGTTTCTTTCTAGCCACAACCTCAATTTATACTTCTTCTCTTCTGTTGTGTATTTATCTGTGGTGTGCTTTCCAGGCTGGCAGGAAAGGAATGAAACCTGTTGCTCCAGCCATTTTCTTCCTAGCATAATAAATACTCGTAGAAGCTGAGCGTGGTCGAGCAAAATACCACTGGCTGACTGAGGCAAGAGGATTTCAAGTCCGAGCCCAACTGGGCTACTTAGCAATTTAGCAAGACTCTTTCTTAAAATAAAAAATAGACAAAGGACTAGGGATGTAGCTCAGAGTGAAGGTTCTAGGTTCCACCCCCCTCACTGCAAAGTAAGTAAATAAATACTCAAGAGATAGATATTGGTGGATGGACAAATAGCTATGTGGATAGATGGTGAGTGGGTAGGTTGATGGGTGAGGAAACTGTTAAGTCAGTGATGTTACCTGGCTTGTCAGCTCCAAAAAGCCCACAACTGCAGACCTGGACCATGTTGGGGAAGCTCTGGCTTGGAAGCTGGTTAGATGGTCCGCTGGGCCACACTCTAGAAGACGGGACCTCTCTCTCATCCTGGTCACAGAACCAAGACTCTCTGTTGGCCACAGTCCCACCCCTGAAGTCCTGTCTGAAGCCTGTCGCCTTTGGCCTGCAGTTGGTGCGGAGCCAGCTTCCAGGGCCCGACCCGTGACACCAGCAGCCTCAGAGGCATGCCTGATAAGGGGCTCCCGAGAGCCGCTCACATTCACCCCAGGGTGATGCTTAGCAGGTTGATGGTGACGTCAGGGTTGGGAGTAATATCCTATTGAACACTCAGAGACATGACCTAACTCGTCTCTCCCCACAGCCTGGCTGCAAGAGCTTCTCTCTCTTTATTAATTTCCTAACCGGAGCTGCTGGCTCAGGCCTCCAGGCTGTCCCCAGCGGTGAGGCCCATGGCTGGGCTTAACTCCAGCGTGACTGGGAAGGCAGCAGGCTCAGCCAAGCTCTGAGAACCCCCAGGAAGGGCGCTCACCCTCCAGTCTGGGCTCTTTTCAGCCAGAACGTGGCACTGGCTTCCTCACCCACCCAGAAGATTTCCAAGCTTTGAGAAAATCCATGGGGCAAGTCCAAAGTCCCTATAGACTGCTTGTGGCACAGAGGAAAACTCGCAGCAGACTTCCATCATGCTGTAGCCTTCCCAAGTGGCTACAAAGGAGAGTTTTATTTGTGTTTTTAAAGATGATTTAAACCCAGTTTTCCAGGAACACAAATCCTGTCTAAAGCACTCGGCACACCTGGCTGGAGAGCCACAGGCTTGTGTCTGAGCTGGCTGACTGTCTAGGGGACCAAGGTCTCGTTAGTTATTTTCCTTAAATACTCTCTGCACTGCAGAAGTCTCCCACTCCCAACTACCTTCTTCCCCCAGCTCCCAACCCTCATGCATATGTGCACACATGTGTGCACGCACACACATACGGGGCTTCGGGGAGTAAGAGGCATTAGCAGCTGGCACAGGCTCAGCCACAGACTAGCTGTGTGACTTTTGTCAGGTCGCTAACTCTGCTGAGCCTCAGTTTCCTTATCCCAGTGTCCTGCAGAAATTGTGGTACTTGATAAATGTGTACTGGAAAATTCTTCTGCAAAGTAGAGATCAAAGTTTACTTAGCTGTTGAGGGGATGAGATTCATTCATCCCACAAAAACCATCCTTGCAAATCAGCTACATTGAGTCCTGGGGAAAGTGAGAGGCGCCCGAGTCAGCCTGTGCCCAGGCAGAGTGGAGGTAAGTCTATAAAGCACCAAGTGCGGGGCCTGGTTCAGAGTGGGCCCGCAGCGGGGGGCGAGCGCCTCTGTCTGTATCTCTTGGTCATACACACACCATGTTTATTATTGTCATTATTGTTGCAGTACTGAGGACCTACCCAGGGTCTTGCACATTCTGGCCAAGCACACTACCATGTGTTGCACCACCAGACTCCACACATACAACGTTCTGGTCTGATTTTTCTTCTCCTTCTATGAAGAGGTTAGAAACCCAGCTAGATGCAAGGAGAGAGCAGCCTCAGGTTTAGTATCTACTTGCCTGTTCATTTACTGTGTGACTATTAACAAGCTTCTTACCCTCCCTGGGCTAATTTTCTGACCACAAAAGCAACATATTCTAACATCTTGCTATGCCTTGAGTATATATATATATATATAT